>JABEXW010000138.1:0-80365 GCA_013266185.1 Fusarium sarcochroum | reverse complement strand
ATCTTATGATGATATCATCATAAGTTCTATTAATTCTCTACAGAAATGCTGATATAAGACTAATACTCACCTGTTCTTGTGAGGCGACGGGGCGTCGAGTACGAGTTTTGGGCACTCAGATAGCCGTGAGATGGATAGCGACAGATCTTTTTTCGTGAGTTAGACACTAAATGAATCAACATTTTAGCTAGAGTCGCCCACTGGACAGACCTGGCGAAACTTACTCTTAGAAATGACGATCACGAGCAATGTGCAAGAATGCACAGCCTAGGCAGCATAGTGTTTGCTACGCTCAGCTAGCCCCCCGATTCCACTGTCTGGGTTGAGACCCTAGCAGAGTTGTACAGCGTAGCAGAGTACAGGCGAAACCAAATTTTTGCGAGACCTGGGATTTTGTTTTATGCAGCGGAAACAGCAATATTGCAAGAAAACTCCGTGGCCAATCGTGTTCCAAGCAGAAGTAATATGTACCTATGTACCTCCTTAAGAAAGACATAGATAGCCTCATGTAAGAATTGTCCTTGTCAACCAGCACGATTCCCGCCGTTTCGCCGTCTTCTCCGTTTCGTGTCTTCGTCCTTTTTTTTTTCTTTTTTCTTTAAATTTTATTTCCAAAACAATGGCACCAGCTCCTATTCCGGTTCTGACGGTGGCTGGCCCCAATGGGGAACAGAAAGAGGTGGTGGTGATTTGCCTTCCGGCAAAAGAGGATGAGCTGTGTCCTCCCGCGGAGTTCTTCCCTTGGGAAGAAGAAGCCACTGCTGCTGCTCTGACCTCTGGCCAGCATCTCTCCAATTCCGTTAGGTGCTTTCTCTCTCTATTTCTTCATCCATGCCCTTCCATACGTATCCAAGTCGTAAACTGCGATAACGTGTCTGCCAATTCTGTCAACAGATGCCCGCCCACACGATCCGGGGAGCACATACGATGATACGAGACATGGGCCTTCTATGGGGGGAATTTATGAGCCGCCAGATCACTTGGATGCGGGTAACAGTGGATATGCCGCTGTGGACCGTTGGGGAGGCAGGTGGTCCGGTAAATAATCGATACTTTACCTAATTTTAGGATGAGTTATTATGATAACTAGAGTATATTTTAGGGTAAAAATTAACTAAAATATCTAATTTATTTTATTACCTCTTACCTAAAGTTAGGTAAAGTGTTGATTATTTACCGACCCGCCTGGGAGGGCATGCGATATCCTGCATTCTGCATGGCCCATCACTTCAGTGCTCCGGCGGATGCGGACATCTTCAAAATCCAAGCATTTGGGGAAATGCATGCTAAGAAGAATTCAAGATGCAAAAGTCTGCCGGGTTTGAATTCGAGACCTCACATCCAAGTTCCATGGTGGACGTAGGCAATTAAATTTCAACAAGCGCAAATGATATCAAAAACAAGAACTTCGCCCAGCGTTTATTGGTTGAAAATCACAGCCCCATAATTCGTTTTTGCTGAAGCAAGCAAATACTTCGAAACCGAAACCCCCATCATCAAAGAGGGTTTATGCCCATCGTCAGACCTTCTGCACATGACAATCTCCTGGGAAATTTACGATAAATCATCGCCCTCAATCTATGGAAGGGTGTTATACGCCGTATCCTCCTTTTCCTGGTTCTTGATCTGAACCGTTGCCTGGTGGCCGTTTCGGACGGATTTGGGCCTCTATATCATCAAGCCGCCTGGGGAAATGGAATAATCCAGCTGAATCAACTACATATCAAGCCGATAGTTTCTGACTACAGGGTGAGAGGTAAACAAAACAATAACACATCTTAGAGTAGTTCAGACGACAGTATTAGAAGATAATCCTGATATTATTTGAGCTCATCCTAAACTTTCCTAAATTCATACTGCTATAGTATCTTGGAATGAGCATAGGCAGAAAATAATTAAATTAATGAGGTCGGACTTGTCCGTGAAAATTAGAAGATCATTCTATGTATCAATACAAGCTTGGAAGCGTGGCATCAGCCCATCTACTCAATAAGGACTTGCTTCTCCTTCTTCAGGCTCTCAACAAAGCTGATCGACACATTGAGAGTCTGAGCGACAACTTCAGGAGGCGTCAAGGCAAGCCATTGAGTCAAAGAAATGTCAGCGACTCGGTCAGACTTGTACACCTCAATCCAAATGAGATCCTCGTCTTCAGACGTGTTTTCGATGTAGTGACTTGTAAAGTTAGCATCAACTTCGACAGTAGGACAACGTGAGAATAGCTACTTACCCAGAGTTGTCGGGGAACGCTGCAGTGTCACCAGCGGAAAAGTCAAATGTCCGAGCAGCAGCATTGCCGATAAATACAGTAGCCTTGGCCGTGCCCTGGTGAAAGTACAGCCACTCCTCGGCATTAGGGTGCCAATGAAGCTCGCGCAGACCACCCGGCTTGAGTGTCACAAATGTCGCAGCGAGCGTCTTGGAAGCAGGGAAATTGGTCGAGTCAATCTTCCAGAATTTGCCGCCTGTACCACCAATCTTCTCGGGCTCGTGCTGGAACGTGCGGTAGACGAAAGAGCTGTTACCCGAGAGCGTCCCGGCAGGACCGTCGGTGACATTCTTCTTGCTGACTTCGGCGTTGAGAATGTAAGGGTTGGGGCTGGTGACGTTCTCGAAGACTGAAGGGTCGACGCCAAAGTTCTTGGCGAGGATGTCTTTGGGAGTGTGAGTAATCCAATCGTCGACCATGAAAGTGGTGCTATTCCTAGGTTAACAGACGTCCTGAGCTCGTCGCGCATGTAAAACTTACCCGACTTTGTCAAAGTCAGCTTCGTCAAAGACTAAGAGATACTCGTTCTCATCGGCGAGACCCTGAATGGTGTGGGCGGCTCCTTTGGGAAAGTACCAGATGTCTCCGTAGTTGAGAACCTCTTCCTGGTATCGGCCATGCTCGTCAACGGCGGAGACTAGGACAGATCCGTTGTATACGAAGCCCCATTCAGCCTGTTCAAATCAGTTTCACGTCAATTGAAGTGATGGAGAGTGGAACTTACAACGCGGTGCCAGTGGAGTTCACGAATGGCACCCTTCACAAGATGCTGTTGAGCACCAGAGATGTCATGACTGGAGGGAAGGTCTTGAATGACCTGCTCACGAACCCAACCACCTTTCAAGAGACGAGTCTTGGAGTCTGAGAAGCTCCACTTGAGGTTAGGAACAACACCGTTGTCAGTAGACTGGCGCCCGAGGTTATCGGGGTTCTGGAGATCAAGTTCCTCATTGGTACCGCCTGATTAGACTATGAGTATCTATCGCAAAGATTACGAGTGGATGAAACTTACCCAGAAGAACGGATCCTTTGCCCTTTCCGTCGTATGGCTGACCCTTCTCGAAGCCGGGTTGCTGAGAGTCTTTGGGAGCAGCAGCGACAAGGCCTGTTCCAAGGCACAAGGCCAGAGCGGAAGAGAGGAATGATGTACCCTTCATGATAGTCACAACTCAATGGATTTTAAAACAAAGACAATCTGTGGAAGAATTGAGTGGCCAGATAAAGGAAGCGTGATGCACAAAGATGTAAACACGGGTTGTTAAGTGTCGCATCCGATATCTTATACCCTCCAACAACGCACTTGTCGTCACGACATGCAGTCATACATGGCGTTCGAGCCTGGAAATTATGACAGTCGCAGATTAGTCTTCCTCGACACTTACACGGATGACACTATACCTCTCAAAGAAACAGCGATCGTCATGGCTGCATGAAATTATTAATTAAAATGAACCATACCAAATGGCGACCTCAAATGGCGTATTCTCTCACCAGAATGCAGCCCTCCCACGCGTCCAAAACTAGATCGGATGGGATGAGTTCTATGTCATAGTTTATGCTAAGATATGAACTAAAACTACAAAATATTATCATAATAAAATAATATTATTTAGGTAACCTTATGATGATGTTTGGATAACTTTCATCTCATCCTTTGGCTAGTAGCGTAGTATTCCTCAAAAGCGTACTTCCGTCCATGTCGTGCTCTCAGACTGCAACCACCACGGTGAAGCCATCCCGGCGCACGAGCTTTCCGGCCGAAGCGATCTACAAGCCCCTTGCCAAGACGGATACAAGCGTGCTTATTCCCTTCGCGTTGAGTGTGAGGGTTAATGTAAATCTGGGGTTGACGACATTGTTAGCGTACTTAACGTGATCGATCTGCTGTTTTAGTGCGGCTCAAGCTGGGGCGGACGAATCAGACTCCACGTTGTAAGCATAGATTTATGGTAATGGATAGTGCTTTATTTGCCGAAGGAGCGGCTTGTTCCTGATGATCGGATTGAGTTTTGTTAAGTTTGTGTGAGGGCACCCAAGTTGAAGGGCTCCTTGGGTCTTGGTTTACCATATTGGAACATACTTACAGGCCTCATAACGGACTTCTTCTCTCAGTGTTTTGCAGCCATCAAAGGTATCAGAGATTTGCGTCATGGCTTGACTCGGCTTCGTCGGTTCCTCGGTTCCTCGGCGTGGATCCGGATGTATGCTCATGGCCTTACAGGGATAATAGTCGCAATCGCAACTAACAAGACGTTTCCCACAAGAGTCAAACTATCGTGAAGATCACTCACGAATCAAGCCTGGTAAGCCATCAAACTAGTTAGCAACGTCCCAAAGGGGAATATTGTCTGTGGAGAATCCCAAGCGGCATATCCAAATGCCGGGAACTCATGGGTGCCTGGATGAGACAGGATAAGGGTGCACAGAGGTACCGTTGTAGTCGGAACAAGGGAGATTGCTGGTAACATAAGGCTGATAGCCCCTGGGTTGGTAAGTCGAATAATTCCGCAATTTAGCTCTGTTGGTTCAGTGATGTCCCAGTTCATCATGGTCAATACAGCCCGAAACTGATGACATTCGTTAGATCTGTTGATCCAAATATCCCAGAGAACGTGGCAGGCGGATCACTAAATAATCAAGACTTTACCTAACTTTAGGTAAGAGTGATAAAATAAATTAGATATCTTAGTCTATCTTTAGCCTAAAATATGCTCTAGTTATTATGATAACCTATCCTAAGGTTAGGTAGGTGTCCTGATTATTTACTGGACCGCCTGCGTGGGATGGAACGGTAGGGACTGACTATCAACGTTATCCCAGTTAAGCTTGAGCCTACCACCCTACCGGACGACTTCTCTAGCCATTCGCCTAACAATCTTCACAGTGAACGTTAGAACCTGAAATCTCTCTCCTGTATCATAATGGTATTTGAACACTATATCGTGAGCTGTGACTTAGATCTACAGCTGCTTGCTCAGTGACTGGCTTCGAATCGCGCACTCTCACCTATAGTTGAGCAGTACCGAGCAGTTCAGGCTAAACAAGTTGGCAACTCTTGAACTCATGCTTGTCTCAGCTCTGAGGTACCTTTGAGTGCATGTCCAGGGGTAGTTTAGCTTCTGGCCAGGGTAGTTGAGTAGTATGGTCATCCCAGGTTGACATCCTCGACAACCCACAACTATCTGCCCCAGATGACCATCCTCTCGGCAGTTAAACTGAACTGTTTCAGTACTCATCTCAACCTCTTAGGATAGAAACTTGCAGATCAGTTCCGATAACGATCGGGAGCTTCAGTTCCGTCCTGCTTGTTTGTCTTTCTTGCCAGCACATCATTGAGACTAGAGATAGTGCAGTCAAAGCTGAAGAGTTGAAGGTGAAGAACGCGGAAATTGTGATAGTCGCTTTGGAAGAATCTCATCATGAGGTTCAATTGTGTCTTTGTGAGGCTTGATGACACAATTCTTGAGAGTGAAGCCCAAGAGTTTGGTCAGAGATGGTGTTCAGGAGATCTGTAAGTTGAGAAAGGAGGACGTTGCAAATGATGGCATGATCCAGGTATATAATACTTCGGAAACTCCCTCAATCTTTCTCAATCATCCAGCTCACATCATCAACTTGCTCACATCCTCATCGGACAACAGCAACTGAGCCTTCTTCAACACATTCTTTCCACAATGCCCTCTCTCATCTCCTTCACAGCCCTCTTGGGCGCCCTCGCCTCTCAGGTTTCAGCATCTCCTGCTGACCTCAACAAGAGAGGACTTAGCCTGCCTCCCCTGATCCCCAAGATCCCGGGAGTTACTGAGCCTCTGGCCGATAACGCTCCGCCCCTACCCATCCTTCAAGTCCCTACTCCTCCTCTGGATAGTCCTCCTTTCAAGACTTCCAACATCAAGCCCAAGAAGATCGGATACTTCTGGACTGGTGCTGGAGATAACAAGCACGCTGACTTCTTGGTTACCACTAGTCTGGATGATGTAAGTCACCCTGGAGTGAGAATTTATGGGCAATTCTAACAATCTTCTCTTAGGACACCTTTGGTGAGATCATTGACATCACCGATGTCAACACCAGCGGTAACTCACCTCACCATCTGGGAAGCTCCCTCGATGGAAAGACCCTTGTCGGCGGTGGTCTCCTATCTCTCCTCAAGACACAGGACACAGCCTTCTACTTCGACACCTCGGACCCCTATCATCCGAAGTTCGACCACAGCAACCGAGGTGTTTTGGGTTCCATCGTCGATGAGATCCGAGCCAAGCCCGACGGCGGTTTCTTCATCACCTACATGGGCAGTGCTGTCGGCACATCCCCCGGACGTCTGATTGAGACTGATGCTGGTGGTAACATCATCCACGAGTGGCCCGAGGATGTCAAGAGCACCCTCAACGTCCTTGAGGAGCAGTTCTCTCCCCATGGTCTGAGCGTTGACTTTGAGAAGAACATTATCCTTACCTCTGACTTCGTTGTTCCCATCACTATCCTCAAGCCTACTGCTGGTATCAAGAAGGCCGATACTCTTCGCCTTTGGGACCTCAAGACTCGCGAGATTATCTCTACTATTACCATTCCCCACGTGAGTTCCCCTTAAAATAGTTGGGGAAGACATCTAACAGCAACAGGGCCAAGGTATCCAGGATGTCAAGTTTATTCCCGGTAACAAGGAGAGCGCTGCTCTAGCTACGTGAGTGCTTCTTCAAGCCAGCCTATCCCATCTACAATCTAACTTTGCCTCAGTGCTGTCGGCCCCGGACAAGTCTGGATCATCTACCCCTTCCGCAAGGACTCCAAGGGCAACCAGGGTGTTGCCAAGCTCCTGTACGACCTCGGCGACAAGGCCAAGAACTCTCTGGCCATCTACTCCGACATCACCGACGACGGCAAGCTCGCCTACTTCACTATCACCCTCGGCAACCACATCGCTGCTCTCGATATTTCCGACCTCGATAACGTTAAGCGTCTGGATGACCCCGAAGAGGACCAGCCTATCATCGGCCCCCATTACGTCAAGATCTCACCCGATAAGAAGAACCTGCTTGTCACCGGCTACTTCGTGCAGGGTGGAGATATCTCTATCGTCAACACCCCCGCCGACTACAAGGGCCACTGGATTGATATCAACGACGACGGCTCGCTTAGCTTCAACCGCACTATTGACTTTGAGAAGATCTTCACAAACAGCCGCGGTGGCGCCCGACCCCACAGCTCTGTCATCTTCGATCTTACTGATCCTAAGAACCCTATCTACTACTAGAGGTTTAACGAGAACCGGGCAAAACGTAATTTCGCGAATTGAAGTTGGATTTTCGGTGGTAATGATGGACTCATTCATTCGTACCTCTACGAGGTGTTTTATTTGGTGGCCTGTCCCCACCACTTACAATGGACATATTTTCTTGTGGGGGCTCTTGTTATGGTCTTTAGGATAATTTAGGAAAGAATTGTATACATTAAATATGACACTAGTATAATCTAAGTATTAAGTTGTATCATCTTATCCTAAACTCACAAAATTTCTTCTCTTTCTATCCTAAAGCAGGCCCATGTGTGTGGTGTGCTCCCCGAACCGTGTGGGCAGACACTTATTGACAGCATTAGATGAGGTGATGTCATGATGAATAGGAATCCGGTATGTCCCACTAGCTATGTTGGACTTCTCTCGTGCCATTTATTCGAATACAATCGATATACCTTCTCTGGGGGGGGAACAGTGCTGTCTGGGATGCCATCATCAGAGTTATAGAGGATTGTGCCGTGGTTTCTGTTGCCTCGGCTTGACACTCATGAACAACTTGGCAGGACCACTCATGAGACCTCCCAAAAACGCAAAGGTACCGGGGTGTGGGTTGGAAACGTGTGGGCAAAGTGGTTTCAAGCTCGATTTACATAACATATAGATCAAATTATCACCAATGCTTTCAACAATAGCTCAGGCTCAATGGTCTAGTCGTATGATTCTTGCTTTGGGACAACCAAACTTGCAAGAGGTCCCGGGTTCAAATCCCGGTTGAGCCCTTGAACCTTTCTTTTTGCATCTTGAAGTAGAGGTGAGATATTTCTTTGTGTTGTCCATTTTAGGTAAGCGAGATTTAGACCCAGATTCACCCCACATGTGGCGTCCCGGATAATGGGGCGTCACCTGACTTTCCGACGGGCGGGACCGCTGTGGATCCCCTTACTCTCAATTAATTGGCTCAATCCAGCTGCACCTTTAAGCTTAGATTTATTTTTGCATTTGCAACCTCGATTTTTTGTTCTTCAGTAATTGATCGCATTCATAAATATGATATTGGTATTTGCTATCATTGATGCGACGGTATATCGATTGATTGTTTCTTGGTGCTTTTCTGATTTGTGTGCAAGCTGGTAGTAATAGTTCCATCGTTCTTGCAGCGATGAAATGCATCGTGAGTGTAGAAGATATCATGACATCTGGTTCAGTTCTCCTGTTAATGCCCTTCCTCACAGTCGCAAACTCCAGACCGAAGCAATTTAGTACGTCAATCAGATACCAGTTTTTCATGCTAGGTCTCATCACTCTGATTATTGTGGCGATTTTGATCCGTGGGAAACAGGAGTTTAAAGCGCACCGTCAATTCAATGGGTGCAGGGTAAGTAAGACCAGCCATGCTTTCTACATATCAGCACATCAACCCAGTGATCAAAACTGATGTATTTTATCTCTCTTCCTGAAATCCCACGGCACGAATATATAACTCCCTTCTACTGGATATCCAACGACTCTGCTTTTACTCTACCCCTCCCTTCCTTCAACACCAACACCCAGCCATCATCGTAAAGGAAAGACACGACCTAGGACCCACCATAGATAACTAAGCAGCCGCCATCTCGATCTCCCTGCCCTTGACACTCCTCCACTCCACCAACAACGCGCCAATAATCGTCGCTGACGCGGTCCCAGCACCAACATAGAAACTCGTCGTCAACGCGTCGTTGTACGCGAGAATCACTCCGTCCAGCAACTCCTCCCTGATTGCGCTGCGGATATTCGTCGCGCCTTGCGCAATAACAAAATACGGATCTAGCTCGGGTACGTGCTCGTGAATCTTGTTGATGAGCGTGTTGGTAAACACGGTGTTGCCTGCTGTCACGCAGAGCGCGCCGCCGAGAGTCTGTGCAAACACTATTAAGGCTGTGGCTGTGGGAATGTCGACCATTTCGCACACGACTTGCACGGCGATGAGGGATTGTTGGAGGCCGACGCCTACGCCGATGCCGGCAATGAGCTGGTAGCCTACCCATTTGGCTGTTGACGTGTCCACCTCAAAGGTGGTGATAACGCCGAAGCCGATTGCCATGAGGACAGCACCGAGGATCATGAAGGGTGTATAGTAGCCCCAGGTCGTGACAGCTGCACCGGCCAACATGGCGCAGAGGACGATGCCGAGAAGCATGGGGAGGTTTCTCACACCAGACATGATGGGACTCTGTCCTTGGACGGCCTGGAACCAGATGGGCAGGAAATACATGGCCGTCAAGAAACAGGCGCCCGTATTGAAGGAGAAAAAGGCGCCCGCCCAGACGGTGCGCATCTTGAAGATACGAGGAGGTACCGTGGCGTTCTCGTCCATCTTGTACTGCACAAAGACAAACAGGATGAGCAGAAAGGCAGCCAGCATGAACAGCGACGTGATGATCGAGTCGTCCCACTCATAGTCAACGCCGCCCCATTGCAGAGCGAGAAGCAGACACACGATGGCGGGCATGAAAATAGCGGTCCCGATAGGATCGAGCTGCCAGAAGCGCACTCGCCATGTCGCACGCTCAATATCACGCTCAGGCTCGGGGAAGAAGAAGAGAATGACAACAACAGTGATAGCACCGATGGGAAGATTGATGTAGAAGCACCAGCGCCATGATACCTTGTCGGTAAAGAGACCACCGAGCAAAGGCCCTGCGACGGATGAGATACCCCACATACCACTGACAAGACCAGTGTAGATGGGCCTCCTGTGAAGAGGTACTGAGAAGGCGAGGATAGTGAGTGCTCCGGCAAAGATGCCAGCGCCACCGACGCCGGCGATGGCTCGTCCCACGATGAGCGTGACACTGTCGGGAGCGACACCGCAGATGAGACTACCCACCTCAAAGATGGCAATGGCCGATAGGAAAGTCCACTTAATGCTGCCATAGGTATACAGCTTACCAAAGAACAGCTGCAGTGCAGCCGTTGTAAGCATGTATGCCGACCCGTACCACCCCACGTCATTGAGACTTTCGAAAGCGTCGGTGATTCTTGGAATCGCGGTTGCAATGATGGAGTTGTCTGTGACGTATGAGTAGAGTTCCCAAGCAGGGCGGTTTACTTACCCAGAGCCATGACAAAGACGGCCAGGCAGAGAGCCAGAGTGATCAAGGCAAGCTTCACACCAGTGGGATACTCTGGATTAGGCTCCGAGGTCTCATTTCCGCTCGTAGGAGGCGACTGAAGCTTCTCCGTGCTTTCAGTAGGCGCGGCAGACCTTGGTCTAATCTCATTATACCGCACCGAGCCCATCACGGGATGAGGATAGTCATTGCGATGATGCTCCGGCATGCTATAGTCGGCGGGTAGAGACCGAACGCTAAAGTTGCTCGGGGCAATTGACGACGGTCGACTTACACCATTTGCATCCTTGGAACCGCTGGAGGCTGCGGCGCCGGGGTGCGCGCCGCCAGGATGCGATGTGAGCCATTCGTCGGCATCTTTAGCAAGTTTAGCCGTCTCCGAGTCGAAGTTGAAGTAGCGGGATGATTCTCTCAGAGATGAGTAGAGAGTCTCCTTTGGCAGGCGGACACTGAGGTGCGAACGACTGGTCGCAGCCATCGAGTAGTCTGGGGCGGACATAATGGAAGCCATCTTGAAAGGTGTTGTGTGATATCACGACGAGTGCTGTAAGTCTTGGACGCTGAATAATGATATAAGAGAGATCTAGTCATAAACTCATTTCCCCAGCTGGGAAAAGACGCCTTTAAGCTTCAACTTCACGTTCCATCATTCACCACTGTAAAAGAGGCATGCAGCGCAAGGTAACACGACGGAATCTTTTCAGGAAGCTGTTGCTAAGTCGATGATGGCTTCTCGTCTCACATCGGGGGCTAAAGCCAGGAAACAGCAAGAGAAAAACGACTTCTCACAAAAGATCTTCACCTGCAGTTGTGGCCTGCCTCGCCAGAGCACAAGGTGTGGCATCCCGTATGAGGGCCTGTCATGACTTCAGCGGCATCATCCAACAGAAAGCAGGCGTGCTACGATAAGATCGTGTAGCCCATCTTTGCTGCCTAGGCCAGAAGTTGCGGCCTCGGCGGGGACCGGAAGCCGTCGGGCTTGAGGATGCTTCGGATCCCTCTATAACCCCCAGATGACTGCCGCACGTTCCGTCATTTCAGCCCCTTCAGCCGGCAGTAAGCCCGTAAAGATGAGATCTCGGGTATCTGTGAGCAAAGGAGCTGGAAATCTGTCGAGGCGGAGTGGCCAATCGTGTCTCTGGGGTCAATGGTCAGAGGCTGAGAGAGCAGTACATGTCCATTGTTGAGCATATGCTCAGATAACCAGCTTTGACGAGTCAGCATAGGATCGACAACGGCTGAAAGCGAAGAAGATTACAGATCAAATATCTACCTCGGCACTCCAACTATCGGTAGGGCGCAAGCCTGCTACACCATATAAAAAAGAGGCTTGAGGATGAGAAGTTGTGTTACCTCGACCAGAACCTATTTAGACCATTTAGAGAAGAACGACCATGGTCAGAACGGTCCCTACTTTTGACGTTTCGCAACATGGCGGACTTAAAGCAAAACCCGAGACCGAAGATCCTGGGTAATGACCATAAACTTCGAAGTGCAGGTTCGCTTGGGAAGAAACCTCACTTTATGTCACGGAGGACGGAGCTTTCTCTACCGATCCTCCAATCCTCCACCTCGAGTGAGTCAGAATGACGAGACTGCGTGTTACAATCGTCGTACAAGGTGTTGTAATCGCTGTTAGTAGCCTCACGCTCCTGTTCCTGGTACAATCAGCTTGCGATGTAAGGCATTAACGCACGGAAGCCCGGAACAGTTGCGAAAGCTGATGAATCAATTTGCTGTATTATCAAGGGTTGGGCCTTATCGCACACTTAAAACTATGCTCGTGCTCCAAATTATCTAGGCAACAAGTAAGTTCGTGCAAGGAAAGATGACCGAAATACAGATGAGCAAGACGCCACAGCAAGATAGCATCAAAGACAGCTGAACAGACAACAAGGAGTGCAGTAGAAAGAGCACCGCATAACCATACCATCCCATTCGATCATCGTTCCCAGATGACAGGCCAAGGCTCAGTCACGCCGAACATACAGATGTGTGCAGATACAGAATGCGTGTGTGATATTCAAACCAGACTTTCTGATGCGTCGACAAATTCCCAAGGGCTCAAACGAAACTGAGGACTGAGTTCCCGGTACCTGTGGTTTTTATCCTCAAGGGTTTCTGTAGATCCTGGAGTGCCAGGGCGAGCCCGCTTTGCTGCCCTCTCAGCAGCACCCAACCTGGAAGTTTCTTGTGGGCTTTTTTGAGTCGAGGCAGTGGAAAAAGACCTCACGGAACTTCCTGCAGAAGTTCTTCGGCCGAACTCGGCCGATCCATATATTGCAGGGCTCTGCATATGAGGTTGGACAGGAGACATCGGGACACTGCCGTTCGATGGGGCGTACATCTGCTGAGATACCTTTCGCTGGCCTTGATGCGCCAATCCGAACGGAGAGTTACTGAACAACATGGGCGGGATAGGCCTCGTGGAAAACTGCCCGGAATTTCCTTGGCGAGACCGTCCCTCAGGTGTTAATATACGTGGCGGTGGGATATTCTGTGGTATGCCCACCTTCATAGGAACCTTCGGATATCCGGAGGGAGGGGGAAATGTTACAAATTGAGGAACACTAGTGTAATCTTGAAGTTCAAACTCCAAATCCGAGAAGAATGGCTTGCTTTGGCCGGCCTCATCGTTGTAGGGATTCGGTCGATCACCAAGCTGTGGTTGAGACCACATAGCAGGGTTGGGCCACGCGATCCCATAGCGTTCGAGGATGTCTACTTGCGGTGTTAGTATGACAATATGGTTCAGAGTTCAAGACTAACCTTGAGGCGCATATCGAAAGGAAAAGACAACAAGATTCTTGAACCCTTCGACAGGCGGATTTTCGGGTGAGCCACGAGAGAGTCCTTCGCCGATGATCAACTTGATGCGGCAAGAGTCATCGGCTACGCTCCAGCCGTCCTCTGGAAGAAATTCCTGCTGAGATGTGGGAAACTTGAGAGGTTGCTTGAGGTCTCCTTTCGTTATGACATGAGGCCAACATATATTTTCTTTCAAGGAAGCCGATCTAGTAATAGTTAGCGATGGTCGTGAAACGCCAAAGAGTAAACGCACGCGACAAGGTCTCCATCGACAAAGAGCCTTGTTTGAAAGATTAAGTCCTCGGAATGATTTGTGAGCTGGCTGATCGGTGTATTCCATGAGTGGAGGGATATCTGAAAGGGAGTGCCAGGCGCAAGACTAGGAACAAAACAGGTGACGACCGGGAGTCGAGAGAAGCCGTCAGAGTTTGGGGTGTCTGGGCGATACTTAGCAGTTGAGCAAACTGGAGCGCCTCTGATACCTACCTCTATGGTGACCAAGATGACACTCCACCTTGAATTCTCGAAAAGGGACCCCAGAGCCTTGAGGGAAAAGGAGAACGTCCCAGTCTTCGTACCGCATGTTGAAGACCGAATGACGGAGGATGTCGAGGAGGGATGAGGGAGACGGAGAGGCGGCGAGAAGGTGCTGAAGCCAAGGTAGGTACCTTAGGCATTGTGGTTCACGTCGTGACGGCTCTTGCCAAAGGTATCGTCAAACTGTTGAATTCAAGGGAAGGAAGAGAGGAGTCGTGGTTTATTCTCATTTTAGCTAAACATCATCATATGGTCGGTATATCACATCTCTGAGAATAAATTGTGATATCACTGAGAAATGTGTGCATTGGTACAGAACTAGTTGGAACCATTTCTGAAGATAGGCGACTTTGTAATATACTTATAACAATACCTAGGGAAGAGTATTGGTCAAGACTCCCCAGCTTTGCACCGCGTGGCCAGATGTGCCGGAACCCGTTCCATCCGTTTCGCTTCGT
Organism: Fusarium sarcochroum; assembly: GCA_013266185.1. NCBI lineage: Eukaryota > Fungi > Ascomycota > Sordariomycetes > Hypocreales > Nectriaceae > Fusarium > Fusarium sarcochroum. Next base: position 65,944 of record JABEXW010000138.1, on the reverse strand, counting down.
CAACATCGCAACTCAGTACTACAAACCATTAATGCAACTATAGTATACGTGTTTGTTAGTCACATCCGGAATTGATCGCCCATGTCATGTCAATATTCGTTGCTCAGCCATATCATGTTGCGCAGTCTCGGCTACACAAGTACTCAAACATCCATTGAACACTGCACTTAATCCATTGCATTCCACTCTTTCTTATGTACAAATGAGCTTTTTCCAACTCAAGGGTCCTCATCACCCTCCATGCGAGCCTGTCAACTGTTGTTAGCATACGCACATCCTAACGCATTCTGACCACTTACCCTCGTGGCTCCGGGGCCACCCAGCTCTCGTTCCAAACCAGCCTCAAACTCTCGGGGATAGGCGGGACTGTCGGGGTAGTTGAGGTAAACGACTCCGGTAACGCTCAGGAAGACGGCGATAAAGGTTCCGACCATGATCGCGCCAGGGCCGGGGGTGGTCCAGGTGTACTCGTGGGGAGAGAAGATGCCGAGAATATCGTTATCCTCGTGAATGGGTTCACCAAAGTTTCGTCGCTCCTGAGGGTCCCACCAGTTGGCGTGAGGATCACGGAACTGGCGCTTGATTCGGGGTGGGTTGATGTAGCCGCCGTTCTGCGATATTATCATCAGTTCCTCGCTCTCCCTCACTGTCTCTGCTCGTCACTGACCTGTCCGGGGTCCTCCGCATCAGTCAGGCTCGGGCCCTCGGGGTACTTCTGGTCAATGATCTTCTTGTCGGTGTACTGGTCGGGGAGGAAGGTTCGTCGCTGGATCGTAGGGAGTCGTCGAGCAGCCATCATGCCGCTACGCAGGGCCGAGGCCCGCGCAATTCGTTGGGGGAGCATCTGCAGTGGGAAAAAGAATTAGCGACACCAATTGACCATATCCCAAGGTCTGCATAAAGACATACCTCGGCCGAAGGGACAGTGTCGTCGGCGTCCAATTGCTCTGTGACGTGATGTGATGGCTCTGTGTTGAAGCTTTAGCCAATCGAGGCTGTGATGATTCTCAACCGAAATGTGGCGCCTGAGGCAGCAACAAGCGCGTGCCGGGCCATTTTCGGTTAGCTCATTTCAAGGTCCAGGGGCGTGCATCTTTGAATTCTCCTCCAGCTCAAAAGTTTTGCTGACGACACTGGATTTTGTGACTAAATTCCACGCAGTTCGCCCGCAAGGCCTCTGAACATGTGCAAACTTTGTATGAATATCCGCTGAAGCGCTACGATTCTGTAGACATTAATTTCGACCCCGCAAATGATAGCTTCGCAGAGAAAACGCCCCCTGCGTCCCTTGTCTCCACGTTGCGACTATGCCCGAGACCGCGTCGCCCGCCAACGTGCTGCCCAAGTCGGACCCTGATGCCATCAAGCCTGAACAAGACGCGCCCGAGGCGCATACAAATGGAGATGACGCGTTGAACGGAACCATGGATGGTCATGATAAAGCAAACGGGGATGCGTCCGCTACTAAAAATCATCATGAGCCCCCCAACGGCCACATCCATGACGACGAACGACCTGCAAAGAGACGACGCACACGAGATTCGACGCCCCCTCAAGTCACACCCAAAAAGTTCAAACCCGAGTCGCCGCCATGGAAGAAGATCTCTGCCGATGGCCCAACGTCCTATACCGAGAATGGACGTCGTAAATCTGGCCGCATCAACACCCTCCCTCTGGAAATCCCACCAAGCAAATCCCGAGCCACGAGACGATCTACTACCGGCGCGAACTCGAATGCTTCGAAACCAAAGGCTGAAATTCAGTTGACTAATGGCAACTCGAGAAAAATGCCAAATGGCTCTCACAAAGCAAGCCCCGCCACCAAAGCACCCTCGAAGCAAACACCCGCATCGACTCCAAAATCTGCATCCAAAAAACCCACGACTGAAAGTCGAACCTCTTCCCGCTCCACCCGTCGTCGAAGTCACTCTCCGCCGCCTCCTCCCAAGCGTTCGACCGGATCCAGACGATCGGCACGATTCAGCGATGCCAATATCAAAGACGACTCAACACAAGATTCAAGACATGCGCCTCGCGATACCACCAACCGGTCACCCCGCATAAAGCTACGAGTCGGCCGATCCGGTACCATCCCCCTTGTTCATCCCGACCAGGTTCGCAAAAGGCCCAAGATTGGTACAAATTTTGAAGACTTCTGGACTCGGGGTGGGGACATTCCTGTTGAAGAGGGTGGGCTCCAGGCATCCGAAGATGGTCCTGAATACACTGATGAACTGGCCGAAAAGGATGCTCGTGTCATTCTTCGAATCGAGAATGAGGTTGAAGATGGTGGAATGCTCTCTCGAGGACGATGTTCGATTTTTCTACCAGAACCGGAGGAAGAGCCACCCCGACAATGGGCTCGCCAAGATCACATGGTGAAAGCTATGACGAACTTCAGAAAGCTCATGCTGGCGGAGCAACAACGGCATCGATTTACGGCCAAGAAAATTGCTGAAGCTTGTCGGGACGAGTGGCTGCGGCGTCAACCCAAGTCGGAAGAAGAGATTGAAGCCGAGCAGAGGGCAATATGGATATCTCGTTACCGCATTGTGGTCAAGGCGATGTTTGGTACATGGGAAAATGTCCGCGTTGAAGTAAATCGCCGACGGTTGGTCGAGTGGGAGCAAGAGGAACAGAGGAGAGTCAAGGCAGCCTTGAACGAGGCTGTTAATTTGTCAGAACAGAAGCTCCAAGCCCGTCATGCAGGACTGGACTCTGAACAACTCTCCGAAGAAGAAGAAGACGGATTCGATGATCTCAGCGACGACATGAGCCTGGCCGATGATGACGATGACGAGCTTGGCCTTGCCTCAGGTGAAGACGAGGATAACGAGGACGACGATGCCGATAGTGATATCATGTCGTCAGACGAGGAGGAAGGCGAAGAAGAGGAAGACCAGAAGGACATTGGTGACGAGAACCTGACCCAAGAACAGCTACGGGAAAAATATGCCCACATACCAGACCTCGAGAAGCCCTCTGCAGAGGCAGAAACTCCAATAACCGAGCCGAACCGCGAAGACACAGATGCTGCCGATACTGCCCAAGCCACCGCGACCGAGAACGCTGAGACGAGCGACGAATCTGTGGACATGGACGACGATATGGGATCGACCGATATGGATAGTGGCGAGGAAGTAGAAGATGACGAATCGGAAGAGGAATCTGAGGAAGATGGCGGTGGTCTACTGGGACTTCTTTTTGGCAAGTCGGAATTGAAGAAGATCAACGACGAGGCTACTACGGAAGCTGCTACAGAAGCGCCAGCCGAGTCGAATGAGGATTCTGAAATGCCTGACGCCGTTGTCGAGGACGCATCAGCACCAAAGGTCAACGGAGAAGCAGAGCAAACAGACGAAAAGTCTCCGGTCGAGGCATCCGAACCAGAGCGCCCCGGCCCAGCGGGCGATAACAATGATACCACCCATCAAGAGGACGAAACAACGCCAGCAGCTGCGAACATACCAGACGACCTTCCTCATGACTCGACAGTCGAAGATGTACCTCCAAACGCTGATGCAGTTACCGAGGTGCCCTCGACAACAGAGACGGCTCCGCAGGAGGACAACGAGATTGCCATGGCCGGCACTGATGCAGAGCAACCTAACGAGGAACAAGTCCCAGTTTCAGCTCTCCCCGAGAAGCACCATAGCCCAGCAACTGAACCAGCCACCAACCCGCCCAGTCGTGCACATAGCATGTCGCCCCCTCCCACATCAGAAACTAAGCCCTCGGAACTCGATGCTTCATCTTCTGCAGAGATGGTCGTGGACAAGCCTGAAGCAAGTAGATCTGCTTCGCCTCAACAGTCATCGAGGCACAAGATCGAGGTGCCTTTCCTTCTTCGAGGGACCCTGCGAGAATACCAACGCGACGGCCTTGACTGGTTGGCAGGCCTCTACGGTAACAGCACCAACGGTATTCTGGCTGACGAAATGGGTCTGGGCAAGACGATCCAAACTATTGCCCTCCTCGCGCATCTAGCCTGCCAACACGAGGTATGGGGACCGCATCTTGTAGTTGTCCCTACCAGTGTCATGCTCAACTGGGAAATGGAGTTCAAGAAATGGTGCCCTGGCTTCAAGATTTTGGCATACTATGGCTCTCAAGAGGAACGTAAGCGCAAGCGACAAGGTTGGAACAACGACGACATATGGAATGTCTGCATCACCTCATACCAGCTCGTCCTTCAAGATCAACAAGTTTTCAAGCGACGACGTTGGCACTACATGATCCTTGACGAGGCACACAACATCAAGAACTTCAAGTCTCAACGATGGCAAACTCTTTTGGGGTTCAACACACAAGCTAGGCTACTACTTACCGGAACCCCTCTCCAGAACAACCTGACGGAGCTTTGGTCACTCCTCTTCTTCCTTATGCCTTCTGAGAATGGTGTTGGCGGATTTGCCGACTTGCAAGAGTTTCACGACTGGTTCTCCAAGCCCGAATCACAGATCTTGGAGAGTGGAAGGGAACAAATGGACGATGAGGCGAGAGCAATCATCTCCAAGCTACACAAGGTCCTGCGGCCTTATCTACTGCGTCGACTCAAGGCCGATGTCGAAAAGCAGATGCCTGCCAAATACGAACACGTTGAGTTTTGCCGACTCTCAAAGCGACAGCGTGAGCTTTACGACGGTTTCCTTTCTCGGACAGACACCAAGGAAACCCTCAACTCTGGCAACTACCTATCCATCATCAATTGTTTGATGCAACTGCGAAAGGTCTGTAATCATCCCGACCTTTTTGTCGACCGGCCAATCATGACTTCATTCCGCTTGCAAAAGTCTGTCATATCGGACTACGATGTGGTTGAGCAGAGGGTGCAGAGGCTGCTTCTAGACCCTAAGCCCATGAAGGATGTCAGCTTGAGTTTTCTCAATCTCATTCCCACACAAAGTGAAACCCTTTCCACCACACAGGCTGAGCGAATTTCCCAGTTGAGCTCGCATCGCGTGTTGATGGATCTGCGGGAGGCCCAGAGGGCTCGGGCTCAGCACGCCTACGCCAACCTGGACCCTTCGACTGTAGCATCAAACATTGCGTACCTCGAGAGTGGCGCCAGATGGGGCCGCTTCGAGGAGCTTCAGCACTGCGTTTATCTAAATGCCTTGCGCCGGCAGAAGAAGCCAATTTATGGCAAGAATCTGGTAGAGTTGTTGACTCTTGGTACTGACAAGAGGCCTTTCAAGCCGCGCCCCAAGGTTCCTCGTCAGATCATGAGTTGGTTTGAAGAGGAGTCGAGGCTCATCCAGTCTATGATACCCACCGTCAACCAACGCGCCGACAGCTTCAAGACGACAATTGAGAAGTTCTCTTGTGTCACGCCAGCAGTTGTGACCAGAGACATGGAGCAATTTGTACTCGGGCGTAAGGGAGTTCAAGCCTTTACAGACGAGGACCTCAAGCTTTCAGCACCTGTCCGATGGGCACCATTCCTGCCTAAGGAAGCACCACTGGATCCTTGGCATGAGGGTCGGATGCGACTTAGCATTCAATTCCCCGACAAACGTCTATTGCAATACGATTGTGGAAAGCTCCAGAATTTGGATAAGCTGCTACGAAAGCTCCATGCTGGTGGACATCGTGCCCTCATCTTTACGCAGATGACCAAGGTTCTTGACATCTTGGAACAATTCCTCAACATCCACGGCCACAAATACTTGCGCTTGGATGGTGCTACCAAGGTTGAACAACGTCAAATTCTCACCGACCGATTCAACAACGACCCGCGAATTCTCTGCTTCATTTTGTCGACTCGATCAGGTGGTCTTGGTATCAACCTTACGGGTGCAGACACTGTCATCTTCTATGACCAAGATTGGAACCCCGCCATGGACAAGCAATGTCAAGATCGATGCCATCGTATTGGACAAACCCGCGATGTGCACATCTACCGCTTGGTTAGCGAACACACAATCGAGGCCAATATTCTTCGCAAGGCGTCACAAAAGCAGATGCTTGATGACGTGGTCATTCAAGAGGGAGAGTTCACCACCGACTACTTCAATAAGCTCTCTGTAAAGGACGTCCTCAGCGAGAAATTGGACTCGAAGAGCGAAGGCTTGGATGCCGCGGACGCTGCCTTGGACCGAGTCCTCGGCGGACCCGATACCAATACTGACCAGCGAAGAGTTGGTCGGGCGCTTGAGCAAGCGGAAGACAGGGAGGATGTGGCAGCTGCCCGTGTCGCAGAGAGAGAGATTCAAGCTGACGATGCCGATTTCACCGAGAAGCCTAGTAACAATGCTTCTGGTACCTCGACAGCGCGGCAAGGAACTCCTGCTGGCAAGTCAGTTTTGGATGGTGGCCTCGACGACCTCGACACTCCCCAAGAAGAAGAATCTACGGAGCACAACGCATGGGGCGACAAGATGCGCACAATTGACGACTACATGCTCAGCATTATGGCGGAGCAACTCAAACACACCAAGCTCGAACTTCCTAAGGATAAGAAGAAGGGAAAGAAAAAGGGCAAGGACACACGCAAACGATAAGCACATAATAGCCTCTCATGGCGAGACACGAAACACACACATCAACTCTTGTATACTAGTAACATCATTGGGTAAAACAAAAGGGCGCGGTCATGACAGCACACGGCGGGTTTTTTTTTGTAGAGCGGGTGTATAGGATAAAAACAATAGGGTTGTTGGATGTACGAACGAACGAGCGAACAGAGGGTATAGTAGTAGATGGGGAGTTTCGTTGCTCGATCGCATTCATGGAGTTTTTGGGGGACGGTCGTGCCCTTTGGGGAGTGTTTATACTAGACTTGTAAGAATTGGATGAGAAAAGAAATGAAAGTATTTGCTACTCCATCATTTGCGTTTTGAAGATGTTTCATGGGCATGTGAAGAGGCTGCCACCACTGGGTCCCTCGACCAACAATAACAGTCGTGTTTCTTTTCAGCTTTATGTATGATAATTGCCCCTAATACACAGCATCCAAGCTAGTATCTGCTGATCAGGCTGACAAGGCAATCCATTCCAGCAGGGCGGGTGGTGATGAATCCTGCTGCGCTCCGCCCCGCACAGCCCCCAAGACGTGGCCCGTAACCAACGAAAGCCCTGTTTCAGCAGAGGGACAAGGCACCCATTTTACTGTGCAACTTGATGCAGTAATCACTGCGAGCTTTGATCAAGTGACGTTATTTTCAGCCTACAACGACATCTCTTTCCCACTTCTTGTCGTTCTACATCGTTTAAACGAGAAACATCAGTCTAAGAACTATTGATTCACTATTCATTCTGCTAGTCATCACCAAGTTACAAGTCCGTCAAGGCAAAACTCATCAACATGTCCGACTCTAAAACCACCGAGTTGGCACCACCAGCCTCAGATCCGCCGCCATCTTTCCAAGAGACAATGGCTGCAGACCCTCCAGTCTTCAAAACCCAATTCGCTTGCATTACATTTAACATGCTTGACCGTATTCGTCTTATCAAATTCTCTGAGACAGAGGTCCTCGCTGTCAAGGAAGTCATCAAGGCCCGTTGGCAGCCTGGCCTCGTGCAGACCCGTCCGTATGGAGAGTCAAAGGAGATTCAGGTCCGTGGAAGTCCGTGGTCGTATAAGTCCGATGGGAATGATGATGCGAGACGGTTGATACTGGCTATTCTGGAGAGGTTGTTTGATATGGGGTGGGTTATGCAGGGTGCTATGGATATTACTAGGAAATCTGAGAGCAAGGGTATGTTACTCATGTCATGAAGGGTTGTACTCAAGCTAATTCTTCTTCAGATTCGCTTATCTTTCGGAAGCAAGATCCTATCCCTCCACCATGTGATTGGATCTGCATCTCCTTCGACAGCAGCGACAAACTCAAAATCGTCGACTCGCCGCCCAAGGATCTCACAGAAGCTATTCTAAAAACCTTTGGAAACGCTGTAGGAAGGCGTGAGATAGCACCCAATCGAGTCAAGATTCATATCCCTGGTATGCCGTGGAAGCCTTCCGGTACAGATACCATCAAGACGAGGATTATACTCTTGAGGTTGATTGAGACGCTTGAAATGTGCGGGTTTACGATTTATGCTACGATTGGGTCCAAGGGAGAGGATGAGGAGGGTGCGGCGGATATCCTTATTTGTCAGAGGCAGAAGGATTGGGTTCCTGGGGCGCCTATATGGCATCGTTGAGAGATATATGTCGTGGTCAGCGGCCATGTGAGACGAGTTTGTGATTTTAGCAAGGATATAATCTGAATGTTCTAAAATACCGGTGATTGGGACTATCTATTTCCAAAGCTTTCTATCATCTCAGTCCCAGAGGTCATTTAGATGCACCCTGCATTCCCAAGCCAATGCTTCTTATGACATGAGAATCTTCTTAGGTCCATGTTCGGCGAATGAAATGAATTAAAGAAAATCTACTCTTCGATTTTCAAAGGGAACGACACATGATCCTCAAATTCATCCCATTTGAGAAGAAATAGCCCCTTCAAGTCAGAGTCTCGCAGGAGTTTGCAATCTGCCTTATGCCCATTCTCGTTCCAACCACGGGTTTGGCAGTGCTACTCTGTCAGCGAGTCTTCAGCTTTGGTAGATTAGGGATTCTTACCTTGTCACAGTACCAGAAGCAGCCGCACTTTGCGCACTTCATCAGCGAGGCGGACTTCTTGTTGCACCCGTGACAGGTTCTCATCCCGTCAGTGAGCGTGGCATGGGTCTGCACCTTGTCACTCAGGAGCATTAGGTTGTCCAGGGACACAGGGAGAACCTGAACATCATAAATGTTAGCAATAAAGACTAAGAATCTGCCGGGGTCGATGCTGATATTTACCTTCAAGGTTTTCTGATCCTCGTGGCGTATGCCAAATGAAAGGTCCAGAAAGCCGTGCTGCTCAGCATAGAGTATCGCAACAGTGTATCCCACTCTGAGCATCGAGGGGCTAATCTCACGCCCACGAACATCTGTGTAAAAAGCAATTGGAAGGAGATGATCATCTTTGTCCTTGACGATAAGTCTCACGCGCCACAGGGTCTCTATGTTGACAATCTCGCCAAAGAAAGCCCAATGCTTGCTGGGTTGGTAGGAGTCAAGATCCAGTATGTTTTCCCATGGAAGTTTTTTGAAGGCTGGAAAATTTGCCTCGTTGCGTAGGTCGGCGAGTTGAAAATTGTGAGGCTTTTCCACTCGCCAAAGCCAGTTCTCGAAGTCTTCTTCTTCCAGACCCTGTGGGAGATCACGGATGGTTGACTTCCACTTTGATGAGAGGCCATGGTTTCTGTGCTGAGAAGGTTTCTTGACCAACTTCTGCAGATCCTTGACGCCTGGACTGTCGTCTCCCTCGACAACAATTCTAGTTGACAGCGCACTTTCAGCAAAGACTTTGGCTCTCGCTAGATCTCCGTGAGTCACAGCAATCTGAAAGGCGTCGTAATAAGCCCGGGGCACGCTGGGGTCAGTGAAACCCTCCATTTTGAATAGATTCAGAAGTCTCCGTACGTCATGAAGGGTTTTAAGAGGGGAAGCAATAATGGACACTCCGTCGCCGATTGACTTGTCCAGCTTCTCCATCTCTCTTAGTCGGCTATCAGTAATCTTACGCCGGGTAATAGGCAGGGAACACAAGTCGCAGGCACAGTCGAATCGAAATTTGGCTTTCAGAGTGCGCTGGCGGGTCGCATAGTCCGGGCGCTCTCCCATGTACATGATCGTGATCTCTGAGCCTTGTTCGATATCTTGAATGGCATGGATAGTGAGCTTCTTGATGTTTTCATTCCAGGTATTCTGCGCGTTTTGTTTACACGCATGATTCATGCGAGACGATTCCAAAAAGATGCCACTTTTGGAAGCATTGGAACCCAAGGGAAGGGCATTGGTTTTGATGATCCCTACTTCTTCGCTAAGATCTGGATGAGAGTTATGTATAGAGAAGAAGGCTTGTCGTTCATTATCGGACAGGGCGGCAACCTTGGCGGCTACTGAGAGTAGGAAACTCTGCATAGATGTCGCCTGGTGGGATAATTGGAATAAGGGGGACTCTGAGAGAATTCGTGTGCCTTTCGGAATCTTACAGGCTGCGACAAGGCCCCGACCTTTACGGGGGATGTCTTGGAGGACATAGAGAGAGCTTGTGTCAGACATGGTGAGGGGAGCTAGGAGGCTCATGTTAGGCTTGAAGGTGTCTAGGGTAATGCCTTGCACGAGGTGTATCTGGGCGATAGAAAATGCCTGGGTTCTAGAGAATCTTATAGGGAGGAGATACTGGTAGGGCCGGAGAGAGCTTTACTATTTACTTGCCGAAACGGTGACGCATTGTTTGTACGGCCTCCTGCATTCCCATTAAGCAACAAAACAGCAAAGAGCCGTGAAATCTCGCTTGAGTCTGTGGTCATTGGAGGCTGGTTGCATGTTCGCGAAAAGCAAAAGCTGGACCGTTGCTGTGTCGCGATTGGCTCGTGCAAGCCGATATGCAGCCAGAATATGTTTGACCATGGTTTTGACAGAACAAACAGGAAACCTAGGTTGTACTTAGAACAACAATCTTTAACCAAGAGTTCCAAATTGCCAATAAGATTGCTTGTAGGGAGTAATTCATCATGGAGGTGCCGCGCAAATTAAGGTTTTTGCCAAGAGGAGTAAATGGCAAGTTTTAAGTTCGTAGTCTGGTTTTCAGTGTCAACCCAAACCATTACAGCTCACAATTTCAAGTACTGACAGCAAGAAAATGGAATACATTCTACTGCCCTGATAGTGTCCGCGCATATAAATGCAGTAAAGTAGTTTGCTATAAAACGTAAACGTCATGCTGAATCTTGGTTTGTCCCGAGAGATAATGAATTATATAGAGTAAATACTTCATGGTCAGATGGTTTGAACCTTGCCCTAGGATACTACGCCGAGCCATAAGCCCCTATGCCCTTATGTTCGGCTCAGGTTGCCTAATCAAGCCAGCCTGGTCTTCAACTGAAAACAAACTACTGTCTGCATATGCAATTACACCCAATGGAGACCGAAGGTTCCTTGTTCTCCAATGTTACCTATTTCAATATCATGGCAACCCGAAAACATAGTCTAACTTGTGCGTAATATCAGTGAGCCCAAATAGCCTCCATCCGAAGGAAATCAGTAAGAAAGCCCTATCAACTAAAAAAAGGCATAATTGATCGTCAGAATCCTCCTTGATATTCTAAGCTAAGGGTCGGCAGTTGGATGTTATGACTTGTTTGAATTGTGGAAACACTCAACCCATTTACGAGCGAGCATACTGCCTTATGGAACTAATTGGTTACATGTAGAATGTTTTGATTTTTGGTCATGGATTTCGGTCTTGATGTCCACCTCACCGGAATCAGAATCAGGGCAGATTATGCCCAAAAATTATAAAAGATTAATACGAGAATGCTGCACCAACGAAGAAATGTGAAAGGGCGATCTTTAAAGGGGAAAAGAATTTGGAAGACGATCTGCCGCGTATTGAATCTGTATGTTTCCGGAACCCCATCAGACAAGGTTATAAAGTGACATCGGCACATACGACCCATTGAGTCAAGACGCAGGCTGTTTGACGCAGGGGCTGTCTCTCTTATACTGCGGATGAATGACTAGATAGGGATTCATGCTTTAGGTGAGAACGGGCCGCGGCATGCGCAGCCCACAGAGAGGCCAAACGCGGCGTAGCTCAAAGCGTCACCCTAGTCGTGAGGTGAGACATGCAGTGACATATTTACCACAGACATCTTCAACGGGGACTAGAAGGAAGTTTGAGCTGAAGCAAGGATCAAGTTCCAATGTTTACCCGGATCTGGAACTTATTATTTCGAAACGGAAGCTTTTTTCTGTTACTTTCGAATCGATCACTATATAGGGATATTTCTAACTTGTTATGCTCCGGACTGTCCCTTCCGACGTCTGGCCTGGAAACTAAACAAATCTAGTGGTTCTTGTTATCTAATGATTTACAAAACATTCTCAATGATATGATAGACCTAGCCTAAAGGTAATCAATAGGATTGCACTAGGTGAAAGTTCCCTGAACGGGAAATCGGCTACTATGCTGTTGGTCGCCACGCAGTCTATGCATCTCCAGTGTTTCGCGTAAACTAACGCCAAAGAAGTACATACGTGGTGGATACAAGCTGCGTATTTTTGCAGCCTTCTCCTGGCAACTGGAAACAAAAACTCCTGTCTCCTTGCCTAGACCGGTTTTCAGAAGTAAGCGGACCGCCTCCGCGAGAACCACAGACTCCATATGGCCCACGCGCTCATTTCGAGCGTATCCATACTTGCAGCTAGATTTCAAATACCGACACGGGTCTAGCTCTGGAGACCGAAACTGCACCCATGGGTTTGTGGGCGCTGTTGATGTTTTTCCGGGCATGACTCTGTTCGCGAATCAACAGAGGGTGATCTGCGCGGCAAAAGCGGGTGTAATAAGACCGACTGGCTAGATGTCAGCCACTAGATCTACAAGTTCTATATCTAGGGTCTTGGCAATGACTCGTAGTGCCGGGTTTCATCATATCGTTTTCGACCAACGGCAGCAGCGCAATTAAAACGACCTTGTTTAGTAAAATGGGCCCTATGACGGGGATAAGGTTAGATCAGAGAGTTTGATTAGCGCTGACGACATGTAGGGAATATGCATGGAAGCCGTAGAATTCGAGTTGTCAGTCAGGACTTGCATATACGTGTTTTAGTGTATGCCAGACTACTTACCAGTCACCGCAACTATGAGGCGCGGTTATAAATTCAGATTCAACCCCTATCAACACCCAGTGCCTTGCAATTTCGTAACCATTCTCGTATTCCCCACGATGGACCACCCCGGATGCTCCATCATCCGTGTCCCGTGAGCTCCTCTTCAACCCATGAAGAAACGGCGGCCCAACTAGCGCCAGGGGTACATCAATACGCCAGTCGGGGAGCGTTAAGCCCACTAAAAGATCGGCACTGAAGAAATCCTAGATCCAGGAGCGCCAGTCAAGGATAGGAAACAAGTAAGGCTGCTTCACCGCTGACCGTAGATGACTCGCATTTCCCGGCCGAAACTGAAGAAACCCAACGCCTGTCTGTCGTTTTTCTAGCTTCGGAGCAATTCACTTCTAGAGTATAGAACAAATCATCAAACCTAATCTATTTGTCCCAGGTGTTCGATCGACACTGGATATGTCTTGGCTTAGTAGTTATCCCGCAACTTAGTTTTAGCACCTGAAGAGATTCCACTCCTGGTGGAGGTCATCCTCAGCTTACGACTTCTCCACTGATGCACGTACGGCAGATCCTTGAACCAGGATTTGTGGTTCAGGTTCTCATATATCATCACCATGATCTCCCTCGGCGTGCGGCTGGCCCGTTCGCTAATCTGTTTGATGCACCTTTCTTTTCTTTTCCTTCCTTTTGTTAAGGTTGGTGGCTTGAGACTTTAAATATTTGTGACTGAAAGTTGAAGCCTCTATCCACTCATTTCAAGATGCAGTCAGGTCCGAAAGAGTCTAAGCAGCCCGATCTGTGGGCGTCCGAGTTCATCACCTTCTCGGCCGCGACGGTTTTCATTGGCCTACGATTATTGAGTCGAAGGCTTACGAGGATAAATCTTTGGTGGGATGATTACTTTGCGATAGGCTGCTATGTATGTTGACCTTTCCATCAACGTTCAGTGAAGTGTCTTGCTAACATTGCTTCAGGCTGTGGCTATTGCTTGGGTTGTCATCATCCCTATCTGTACGCGCGATATGCGACCCCGAGATACGAACGAACGATACTAACATTGTCGACTAGGGATTAATGATGGCCTCGGTCTTCACATCTGGGACCTTAAGAGCTCCAAGCCCAAGGCGGATATTTTAATGCAAACCAGTCTCAATTTATACGTTGCTGAGTTGTTTTATGCGCTCGCCCTCTTCTTCGCCAAAGCCTCTATCCTGAGCTTCTACTGGCGCATGTTTCGAGTCACCAACATCAAGCTCCCCATTCAGATCCTAGGTTCAGCCTCGCTTATCTGGATTATCGTTCGAGTACGCACTCCTTTCGAAACATAGCACGGCAGAGAGCTAACCATCTCAGACAATCATGGGCGTCTTCCATTGCATACCTGTTCAGCGTTTCTGGGATCCATCTGCCGGAGGATCCTGCGCGATTGAGGACAAGAAGTTCTTCTTTGGTACTATTCTGGTCCACGTTATTCTCGATGTCGCCATTCTTGTCCTGCCTATTCTTCAGATCCGAAAATTGCAGCTGCCTGTTCTACAAAAGATCGGTATCATGCTCATGTTTGTGTTTGGTATTGTGTAAGTAACCACCCTACCATTGATTGGGCGTAAACTGACTTTTTTGTAAGCATTTGTGCGTCCGCCATGGTTATTATTGTCGCTTCGACGCAGTTTGATGCCGAGTCGGAAGATCTGACGTGGAATCTGTGTACCATTGTTATCTGGGCGTCAGTCGAAGTCAACCTTGTCACAGTGTCTAGTATGTATTCAACGGCTCTATCTCTTACAACCTTTACTGACCAGTGTATAGCTTGTTTACCCACCATCCGACCCGCTGCCCTCTACCTCTTCACCTGCACCAACCCTTCATCGACGATCGGCTCCGGCTCCAACAGTTACGGACCCAGCTACGGTCGTAGTCAGACCAAGAACACGATTCGTCTATCAACCCTGCCGAACGGAAAGGACAACGACGAGTCTAGTTCGACTCATCAGCTCGCCGAGTCGGAGCGTGGTGGTCGCAGCTCTCTGTCGGACTTTGAGAGTCACGCTATGGACCGATACCGCGGTAACATGTCTACCGTCACGGGCCCATCTAATGAGCGAGGATCAGATGAGTATAACTCTAGTTCGGCATTCGGCGGAATTATGGTCAAGAACGAGACGACTGTGCGAGTGTCGACGGCGAGACAACAATAATGAGCGAATATATCACTGAGCAACAATGTACAACATATCATATAATAGACGGCTTCCTTTAGAGTATAAGCAAACCCATAATTATCCCAGGATAAACATAATAGTATACGATTATATCATGATACATAATTGCAAAAGACAACATAGTAACTATCACTTTGAGTTCCTTGGTAAAGAGAGCCAGCTCCCTTTCCGACAACTTCGTGCACTACAGCCCAACAAGTGATATACCGGATCTCGAGTCGCTCCTTACTTGATCGAAGGAGGCTTCGGACCTGTAAATGTTGCGTGAAAGGCACTCATAAAGTGCAGAAGAATGTCCTCCCTTCCTTCACGAGCCAAGGCGAAAAGACCAAACGGCTGGTCATTTTTCGCGGCGTTACCCAATGGCACGGTACCAATAGGCCACTTAGCGCATGCCGCAAATGTGACAAGGGTGCTATCAGAATTGCTCAGGATGATGTCTATATCGTGATCATCCATCCACTTTCCCATACCATCCGTGGTAGCGAGTCGACGCAGAGCAGCCAAGGTTTCTGTATGCTCTTTCGCAGTCATGTTGGGTTCCAAGCAGGCGATCAGTTCAGTTTGTGTATTATACGCTAATACAGCTTATCAGCAATGCGATTGAATAGTGTCAGAGAACTCTGACTTACGTTCTGGGAGTTCAATGTCTGCATGTTCCTTGTTCCACTCAACTAGACCCTTGAGACTATCCACCTTGGAGTCGGGATGGAAATTAAGCAGAAATTTGCGAATCTCTTCAGAGTACTCGTAGTCTTTTCTATTATTAAGAAACTTATATCGAACGCTTCGGGCAAGGGTAATACTTACATGCTATTTTCCCAAGGTCTCGACCGTTATATGTCAACACGTCGGCTTGTGGAATGTCTAGTGGATATATCACTTTGTCGGCAAGTTCCCCGATCTTCTTCGCAGCTTGCTCATAAGACGCTTTCTGCGTGCGCATGTGAGCTTCTCATACCAAGACTCTTTCGACAACACTAGACTTACCACGTCCGACCGACTCCACTTACTCTTTGAAGCCTCTCCGGGAGAGCCCCAATTGATGTCTACCATTCCAATTCGTAGCCCCTGCCAGTTTTTCTTCAAAGATGCCTCGTGGCCACCTTCTGGCAGCTTTGCCAATACTTCAGGCTTGAGAAGCAATTCAATCAGAGCAGCTAAGTCAGTAGGGTCTCGAGCCATGACACCAACGCCGTCAAAGCTGTCACTGAGCTTCCAAAGGCCGTCGTTATCAATTGAGTCAGGGCTAGGTTTCATTCCATATAAACCATTGGTACTAGACGGATAAACAGTCGAACCTGTTGTCTCTGTGGCGATACCGAGCGGGGAGAAACCAGCAAGGATGCTTACGGCGGGGCCAGATGATGAACCACCAGCAGTCTGGAGATTGATTAGATAGGAATGAAGTCGGAAATAGGAAGGCTGACCGGCTGATGTTCTTCCTCAAGATCGTCTCTTCGATAAGGCGACAATGTCTGAGAACCGTAGGCACTCCAACCAACGGGTGTGTTATTTGATCTGACAGGTAAGCTAGTGGATCAATTAAACTCTAGGAAGACCTAACTCACTTCAAACCACAGAATTCCTACCGATATGTAAGCGTCTCGTTGTTCTGGCCATGGCTATTTGACTTACTGTCATGTTTCCTTTGCCGAGAATGACCATACCAGCTTCTAACATCTGCCACAAATTTAGAGATGCACGAACGGTGAACAGGGCTGTACCGCCTACCTTGGTTATGCACGAGGCATTTCTCTTGGCTTTGAGTGTGGCGATTGCATGCGAACCCGCGGTTGTGATCATACCGAGAGATGCATCAGTCACGACAGCGTCCTGTGAGTCCTAAGTGAGTTTATTGTCCATAATGTATTGTTTGTTTACACACCTTGACAATGACCGGTATGCCATGTAATTTGCCACGCACTTGACCGGCTTTACGCTCCTTGTCAAGTTCCTCAGCGCGAGCAATGGCAATTTCGCTCGGAGCAGTTGAGATGACTGCATTGAACCTATAGTTATGCCGCTCAATCTGTTCCAGAAAGAGCCCGACCAACTCCACGCTGGTTATTTCTTCAGCTTCCAGCTTGGCCTGAAGTTCATGAGCAGGTGCAAAGAGGAATGCATTCTGCACACCCGAATCAGCAATTGGAGTCATTTTTCGGTGTTTGGTTGTTTCAAATATTCTGAGAGTCTGCGTACTGGAAATTCTGGTTGGGAACTGAGACTCTCGAGATTGAAATAGGTCAACTCTAGGCTGCGATAATGTATTGCAAGAGTTGTAACGCGTAAGCATCCTACTTATCTCTAGCCAATCGGAGTTTGTCGTATTTGCAGGCAACTAGATTCCTTGATTGCGCCATCGACCAGGGAGTGCTCGGAAATTCTAAGAGTACTGCCTAGAGAACCACAGAATCTTCTTGTGTCCTGTGTGATTTAGCAAGCGCGGTCAACAATTTATAGAAATTTTGATAACTCGCAGTGGGGATGTGTATTTGATCTCAACTTAACTAAAACACTGCCGTGCTACCCCTAGACCACTGAAGTTAACTATCATAGTTCTGCCAGAACTGTTCATCCTTGCTTTGGTCACTCTTCCAGTATTTTTATATGTAACTCAGAGTCTCATATGCACCGGCTTCTTTCAAGATCTGGGTGATATTGGTGTATGCGCGATCTGGATCACAATTTTATGGGTAACTACCATCGCAGCTATCGGGCCAAAGACCGTGATTAGTCCAGGAATCTAGAAAGACGTCAGTGTGTCATTTCAAGCTTCTCTGAGGTAAATCTAACCTTACCAAAGGGTCCAGGAGGAGGACTCGTGTCCCAGAATTGGGTTTGCAATAGAGAGCCAGAAGTGATGAAGCATCAAGTGTTATCGACTGCAGTTGTGTTATGGCATGACAACGGAAAGCTGTCCGTACAAGATTCCGACGAGCTAGCAATGGCGATAGATGCGTAAGACATTAACGAGAACAATATGATAAATCAAGTCACGGTGAAAGTTCCTGGGCAAGTGATTTGCCCTACTGCACGTTCAGAGTCGTGCTATCGGTGCCAGGGTCTATATGAGGCTGGCTGAGTAACTAATGCCAGGATACTGCTGGACTATTAAGTATCGTATTAATTCGGTCAGAATTTGAACAGACTGAGGCTGGCTGATAGCCAGGAATGTCACGAAACAGTCAAATTTCAAGGTCTGGATCGTAATCTATGCCTCGCTCCCAAGTCCGCTTTTGGCAAAGCTGGGAATTGAGGCTGGCTGACAGACTTTGGTGGTCGACTAGTGAGTGCGTCTCCTCAACTGTACGGGACGGCACGGCGCGACACAAGCTAGTCAAGCCTGGATCAGGTCTCGACGGAAGCGGGGATTCCATGCCGAAGCCCTGTCTTTCTAGGGTAGAGTTCTTCGTATGACATTCCTATCGGAGAGGGGAAAGCAATAGTGGCTTGGAACTAGAGTGCGGCTGATGACCAAATTTGGACAGCTTCAATAGCTCTGCTGTAGCTGAGCTCAAAGTAGCTTCAGCCAATAGCTAAAAATTGGCCTGGGATTCAATATGAATGACGAGAAGAGATGTGATAAGCCGATCACCAGACGATGATGCATCGCATTGGGCTATGATATGGCTTATCACATACTCAAAGCACAGCTGAACACCGAGGTGCGCAGGTGAGGGATTGGAGCCTGAGATAAAGGGACGGGACTACCCTTCCGAGACCTTCCTAGTATCCCAAACTACTGCTCTATTAATCCTTCAAAGTTCTGCTGTATTATTGATTCTTCAACATTCTCTGCAGACATCTATATACCTTCGCCCAAGATGGGTTTCTACAACGCTTGTAAAACTTTCATCATCTACACTGCGACCTTCTTCTCCATTCCATTTCACGAGCACGTTGACTCTGAACAGCCAGTTTTGTCCTTTGAACATAACGAGATTCCCCAGAACTATCCCAAATTCCCAGCACCAAATGGACCGGACACGCCGGGCGAGGACTTCAATTGCACTTATCCCAAGCTCGGAGATGACTGGAAACCATGCTCTACCCCAGAAGACCGCCACTGCTGGCTCAGAAATTCGACTGGGCACACCTACGACATTCACACGGACTATGAGAATATTTATCCCCCAGGAGTACTTCGAGAGGTACGCAGTCGCTCACATAACGCATTGTTTTTGCTCCGAAACTGATCACAATGACCACAGTACTGGCTTGAGGCTGACAATATGACCATCAACGGCGATGGTATTGATAACCATGGCGGCAAGGTCTTTAACCAAACCTACCCTGGTCCATGGATTAAGGCTTGTTGGGGCGACCTTATCAGAGTTCATGTCAAGAATAAGCTCCAGTACAACGGCACTACAATTCACTGGCACGGTATCAGGCAGAATGGGACTATGGAGATGGACGGCGTCAATGGTGTCACGCAATGCCCCATTGCTCCCAATGAATCCTTCACTTATGAGTTTCGTGCCCTCCAATATGGCTCCTCTTGGTACCATAGCCATTACTCTCTGCAGTACGCAGACGGCCTGGCAGGGCCAATAACCATTTTTGGACCGTCGTCAGCTCACTATGACGAAGCAAAAGACCCTATTCTTATCACAGATTGGAACCATCGAAGTGCATTCCAGGACTGGGAGATGGAACTGACAGGTGTTCCTACACGCCCCCAGATGAACAGCGTATTAATGAATGGAATTGGTAAGTTTGGTCGCTTCGTCTCTTATGGTTTTACTGCTAACGTAGTATTTGTAGGAAACTTCGCCGGTAGCTTCCCACGGGAACGTTACAACATGACCGTTACCAAGGTATGAAGCATTTGCGACAGAGGGTAACTCTGTACAATATTAACTTGGATCTCATAGGGAAAGAAATACCTCCTACGAATTATCAATACCTCCGTCGACACAACATTCCTTTTCAGTATTGATAATCACCTTTTTGAGGTCATGAGCTCTGACTTTGTCCCAATTCACCCTTACCCAGTGGATCATATTCTTGTGGGAATTGGTAAGCCAATTCTATGCCACTAGACAAGCATACAACTAACAATCTTTAGGACAAAGATATCATGTCGTTCTCCATGCTGACCCTGCTAACACCACTCAATATCCTGCGTCGGATGACGGAAACTACTGGATTCGGACGGTTCCCGCAGATGGCTGCAAAGGCTTTGAAACTGGCAACGAGCCAGATGAACGTCAGGGTATCCTTAGATATGACGCTAAGAGCAAAAATGTTCCCACTACCTGGAGAGGCCCGTGGAACAAAACCTGCCGCGACGAGGACTACAACAATCTGAAGCCTATCCTTCCATGGACGATCCCCAAGGTGGATCTTTACAACAGTTAGTACAGACCTCGCACAGAGTTCGAGTCTGAGTAGCCCCAACTGATCAAAACACAGGAAACACAAGCAAAGATCTTGACATTGGCCTGCAAGTCGAGGATAATCGACCCCATCTTGGGAACAATTTCAGTTGGTGGGCCTTTGGGGAGCAGCCTCTGTGGATAAACTTCTCGAACCCGACTATTACCCAACTTCACGACAAGAAGAAAGAATGGCCTGGCGACTACGTGATTGTTCCAGCAGATAATAGAGACGGATGGGTTTACCTGGTTATCACGGCGCCCTCGACTAAACAGCTTGGAAGAAATAGGACTTTTATTTCAGTTGCCCATCCAGTAAGTCCAGAATCCACACGAAGAGAACTAGGCTGACTTGTTTGAAAGCTCCATCTTCATGGCCACGACTTCGCCCTTCTTGCTCAAGGATCAAACTCTTCCCAGCTATACGACCCACGCAACCCAGTGACGCTTAAATTCAAGAATCCCCCACGACGGGATGTGGCACTGATCCCAGCTGGTGGTTATCTTGTCGTCGCTTTCAGGGCCGATAATCCTGGCTCCTGGTTGTTCCACTGCCATATTGCTTGGCATGCTTCGAGTGGTTTGGCATTGCAGATCTTAGAGCGTGAGGAGGACTTGAAGAAGATGATGACCCCAGAGAAGCTGCAGCAAGTTAACGATGGTTGTAAGAAATGGAAAGATTGGTATGAAGTCCCTGAGAATCATTGGGACCCTGTGGGTGTATTTCAAGATGATTCTGGTGTTTGATCTACCGTTGTATTGGTCGGATCTTAGTGTGGTTTCGATTTACCTTGGGTCTTTGGATGGTACTGTTTTGAATATTGGATGTTTTGATACTGGTGCTAGTCACTCAATTACTGCTGCGAGACAGCTAGCTATTCATTTTCGATGAAACAATCGAACAGGTCCTTGATTTTTGGCCCCAAAGAAGTAGGCGGGTTGTCACAGTGCTATAGCGGGTAGTTGAAACCCTACATTAAAAATGTATGGATATGCAGCTATGCTTGAGACTTGGGTCATAAACTGAGTGATAAGAAGACTGAGAATGGGTGCAGTTGATAATTACCCAACATGATAGCTCTCTGGGTAATGCGCCCGGAAAGGCTGGCCGAGTCTGCATTGTTCAATAGAAAGATCATTTTATATTGGCGTTTGTGTTTTGGTCCGTGATGTCTCACCATTGCATAAAAACCATGGCCGTGTTTTGCGAGTCTACATAGATAACCTTCCATTTACATTCACTCCCGCCATCTTTATGTCATCAGTATTTTCTGACCATTCGATCCCTTTGCACTCTTGTTGCCGAACGAATTCTGTATCGCTCTACGGACCGAATGAGATCCAGATGACAGAGCAAAGAATTTATCAACAAACGGAGTCAAGGACTGACCCTGGGCCTCCGCATTCGTGTTGTTGGCTTGAAACTTTCGACAAGCATGTGGATCCATTTGAGGTCCTAGTTTGTCAATCTTTTGCTTGCTTCATGTGGGACATTTCTTCTTCGCTATGTCCAACGCGCAACACGACGGTTTTGTTTGTTACAATGCTACTACACACGCAGAATTGGAGCAAGGGACCTGAAAGTGAATAATCACGTTGCAAATATGTACAAGTTTGCATGCGAGAAAATCGTACAAGAGGCTATTCTACCACCGACATCCGACCTATCTTGTGGCCTGCCGGCCATACCCTTCCTCAATCTGGTCAAGCTTATGAGCTTTCTAGACAAATCCACCTGGCTCGACTAGACCGTAATGGATCCTGCTATGCGGCCTCATCGAAGCATGGCGTTTCCAAGCTTCGGCCACCTCAGCAGCAGCAGCTACGACGGTCTTTTCCCTTTCCTCTTCGATTTTGGCGGGAGTCTCGGCCTCTGCTTTTGCGAAGATTTCCTCTTCAAACTTGGCAAGAGTGCCTAGGACCCCGTGGCGACACATCCCAAGATGAAAGCCTCGACTCTAAGTCGGCTTCACTCTCCGAATTGACCCACTACGATACTATTCATCAAGATTCTATGCGTTGTGAGAGCGTGAAGTCGTAGCTGTGAACAAAGTCAAGCCAGTTCAAGCCGGCGAACATCCCAATGGAGAAATTATAACATGGTTAAGGTTTGGCATGAGTTTTGTAACAAAACTTACACTACTGCGATCAATACATAACAAAACTAAGAAGGATAGCATAAGAATTTGGGACACACCACAGTCAAGTCGCCTAGGCTTGTGCAGAGTCAGATCAAAGTGAGAAAGGGGCTAAACTTTTAGCTGTTAGGAATTAGCATACACAAGTGCTTTTTTATCTTTATTTCACAACTGACCAGGGTGATGGAGACATCTCAACTAGTTGATGACCATGCGTTTGGATTGCTAACATATTCTCTCTATTTTTAAATCAGTAATAGTACTTGAGAGCTTTTTACTATGACGAAAACGCGGACTTGCTTCGAAGGGTGATTGTAATAATGCTTGCTGGATATTTAAAGAAAAATCAGCTTTCTAGACGAATAATAGCCGTATAAGCTCTAAAGGATGGTCTTAATATTAATGAAATATTGGAACTTTATAATATTTAGCTTGTTAGTGATTCCAATTCCTGAGGTGAGCATACGTGTTTGGTATCTCACTTTGGGGTAAGCATCAGAGCTACCATAGTCTAGTTTGAGCTACCTACACCACAGCTGACGTTACGTGGCGTCCATGTGAGATGTTTAATTTGGAACAACTTATAACAGAGACTTAAATATAAAGGAACAGCCCCAACGTACTATCGTATGAGCCTCGAATTCTTAGTTCTTTTTTATAATAAAAAAATCATAAGTAGCCTTTAACTTTCACACAAGTTAAGGCCGTTTAAAGAATAATGAGGGTCTTAATCTAGTCATGGGAAACTTAATATCTTATATCAGAGAATACTACAAAGCCTAGCACTACTAATAATGATTTGAATTGTAGGGACTATAGAAGGGCAAGCGAAATATAGAAGACATAGTACTTCCAAATCGTCCTATGTTACTAGAAAGCTAGGTGCCATTCTATACCCCTATAGTCAACTTTTTATGATATGTGTTGAGTTTCTCAGGTAGAAATGATACCAATACTAGGGGGTTATAAAATCAGGCAGCTGGATGCTGGCTGCTGTATCGTTCCTGCAGACCAGGCACGTCCTGTAGACATCAGGGCTCGTGAGATCGTGCATGAACCCATTGCCTTGATAAATGAACCCCAAGATAGGAGAAGTGACGACCAAGTTCAGTCTAGAAGGACCATGCAAAAGCTCGATGCCTACAGGACGTGCCTGGCTTGCAGAAACAATACAGTAGCCCCTCGTAAGTGTCGCAGATGCATGGTCCCCTATAGAAGAAAATCAGTCGCTTGTAACATGAACCCTGAGTAGGTGTGATTCATCAAACTTGAATCATACCCCAGGTATTGATTAGGCGGTGCGGCGAGGCCTTGCTGATGGGCAAGTCATAAGGTGACATCAGGGCATGGCTTAGATGACACTCTTCCAAGCACAACAACCTAGAAAAAAGATCATCAAACAAAAATAGCAATGACTCGTCGGCCGCAAACGATTCTGTAGGTATCCCAATATCGAGAGTCGGTTAACTTCTGAATGAAAAGCAACAAAGAGAGCTAGTGGAGCCGACAGAACAGTCATGTGGAGCCGACAGAGTAGCTGTTCTGTTGGCTCCACTAGCTCTATCTTTGTTGCTTTTCATTCAGGAGTTCTTCCATCCACTTGGACTGCTCTACTACTCGTTGCCTGTTTCTTTGGTCTTCCTCTTTTGTGTCTCCCGCAATTCTCAATATGAAGCTCGTGCGTGTGAACATCGTGACTTTTGTGGCGGCCACAGCTGCACCTATAGTGATCGTGGCCGTTACAAACGTTCTTATGCAAATGGTCGCGATGCTTGTCTTTCCGATCAGACCTCCCACAACGGCAGATATATAAAGCGCGAAGATGGACATTCTTCAAGTGTCGTTTCAAAGACCTGACGTCTTTGTGCGTCCCGCAGGTTTTCCTGCCGCAATGGAACGGGCTTGACACGCCATGGTCCGAAACAAGATGGGCACTTCAGTGCGTTAGCCGATGCTCCGCCAACTTCAGCGTAGCACACATACCAGTGGGAATCAACGCAGTCGAGCAGTCTCCCGCAGAAGTTGCAACTAAGTTGAGATATTCCGGAAGCGGAGCTTGACCTTGTTGACTGTGATATTCTCGTCGTGCTTGAAATGTTTGCCGATGAGTAGGATAGCGGAGAATTGCTGTTTGCAGGGAGAGAGTAAGGTGACGGAGGAGATTGTTGAGGTTGTTGCCATAAAACAGACGGATCGATAGTTGAGTATCCAGAAGCTTCGGAAAGTAAATTCCATCCTTCTTGCGAGGTGGTAGGTACGGTAACATGGGGCTCTAAACTCGTAAAAGAGTTGGATTGCTCATGATATGCAATGCTTAGACTCCCTGGCTGTGTGGGGAATTCCACATTGTTATGATATCCATGGTAATTGTGAGACTGATTAGTATAGAAGTCCCAGTTTATATCGTTCTCAACACCAGGGAAGGGTATGGAATCGTGGCTCCGGCACTCTCGCTCGAGATGCCATAGCAGATCGTCGATGCCGCTCGTCAATGGTTCTATGCGATGATCATCATGGTTTCCTCGAATGGTAGCAACGCCGAGACTATGCTCGGCGTTGTCCTTCAACGAATCTGGAGCCTAATTCGATTGGTCTTGCCAAAGGTGACTTATTAGAAGTGCTGAGTATTGCGCTAGAGACAGATAAAGTTAGCGGTACTCTTCCGACACTGAGAATGTCATACCTCGCTCAGAGCAACTCTGGGAGAAGCTCCGCGAGCTGCGACGACAGTATCGACGGTCTTGATAGTAACACCTACCGCTAGATAACTTATTTATGCGTTGGAGAATTGGGTTAAGGCCCGGTTGAGAAGAGACACTCTGTCATACGTCGATATGGCACAAGAATCAGGGCCAGTTTTCTGATTTGTTCGCCCGCCATTATGTGGGTCTAACCCATTCAAAGCTTGCAACCAGCAACGATTTTCCACGCCCTAAAACGAAGTGGCTGCGGGCCATTTCTTTGATTCGCTAATGGTGTGACCCGCCCTCTACAGACAAGATCCGGCACTGTCGATCACCTTCCAAGTTTTTGCCTGCACATTCTTACCACCAATAAAAGAATCGGCCCTCGAGCCTCCTTTTATAACTATGAGACACTTCTGTTTAGTTTGAATAATGACGATATGTCTAAGGTTATTATCATGTAACTCGAGCAGGTGCACGAAGGCTTGCTCTCTTAGGCGAACACTACATTATACGTTCTGGCAATTTCCACACAATCATGGGCTCATTGTGGAGTCGTTAGCTGCCTGAAGTCTCACTAGAAGGCGACTGAACAGGGAATGGGAGAACCAGAAGCGACGGGAAATACGGAGGATTAGACATCGGCAGTGGACACACAACGTCTTTTGATAGATATGTAGCCAGCCCTCGGAAATGACCTCATCATTAGAATTTAATGAGTCAACGCGTTAATCCGTGAAACACTTCCAAATTTTCTATCGTATGCAAGGGGAGTAATCCTGACGAGCATGACTGACATTGTGGTGGCTAAGTCGAGGCAGTGCGGCACGTGGCGCTCAGCTGAGGAAATGACTTGGCACCCTCCGCTTATCTTGAAACTCGTCACTTACAACACCACGAGTCTTCGTCAATTATTCTCAGTAAACCATGTGGGCCTCGAAACTACTCAAAGGGCGAAATGTTAGGGCCGTTACTAAGCAGTCCGTTGCAACGGCTGCGTCAGCGCCTACTTCACAAGCCGAGTTCAGCGCCAATTCCCAGGCCTTCTCAGTAGCTGTCACAGAGCTGTTGGAGTGCTTGGATTTTGTTCTTGATCAACTAGATGACCAAGGTATTTATGTAAAAGCTTGCGCTGAATGTTAGCTGACACCCATTTACTTAGGGGAGCATGGCGACTTACTACAGTTTCATCTCTCACGGCTTGCAAAAGAAATATCAAAATATGAAAATTCTAAGGTCTACGATGAGGTCGCAAAGCCATGGACAGGGTACGTTCATATCGTCATTCGAACATATGACGGCTGACCTGTTATTGTAGTGACAAAACTTTGATTCAGTTACTACTCGCCGCATGCAGATGTGCATGCTCAGTCTACAAACCAGATACACAGCCAGGCGGAGACCTTTTGCCAGTGATATCTCGCACACCCTCAATCACTGGAACAGTCAAAGCCACATCGATATGGAAAGAAGACGAGACAAAGACGCTCTTTGTATCTATTCGAGGCACGGCTTGCAAGACCGATCATCTTGTCAATTTTAACAGGGATAGAAAGGATACAGCTTCAGTATTTGTAAGTTCTACCTGCACTCCATCACATGACTGTTCTAACGGTTGAACATAGTTTTTTCCGGAGGGCAGTGCCGAAGTCCTCGCTCACAGTGGCTTTCTGGCTTGCGCAAACACTCTCCTTCCATGGCTTACCCAAGAAATCATCCGCCAGATGGAAACGGATGATAGTTTCACGCATGTAGTGTTCACTGGCCATTCGGCAGGTGGGGCCGTTGCTGCTATAGTGTTCCTTCACTTTATCTGCCACTGTCCAACTCAGTGTGAGTCCAAACCTTGCTATCTATATTGCGAACTATGGGCTGATATAGGTCGGGATAGTGTCAAATGCCAAGTTCTCACTTATCACGTTTGGAGCTCCACCAGTAACCTCAACCAACATTACCGACTTAGCACAAGCTATGCCGCAAACTCAACATGTCTTTGCCGTAGTGAACGAATACGACCTAGTCCCGCGAGTTGATCAAACCTACATCACATCGATCATCAGCTTATACCGGTCTGCGTACGGGCTACCACTGACGGATTTCAACAACACCTCTTTTGTAAATATGGTTGCGACGAAACCTGACATCCACAAACAATGGAAACTACCCCCGCCAGACTTTCATGTTGTCGGCAACATCGTCATGCTAAGAGCAAAGCTAGATATGGATGTTCTACAGCTAAGACCAAACCAAGACAGTATGGCATCAAGCATGCCACCACAGAAACTTGACATGTTGCAAATATCGCCTGTGGAATTCTGCAAATTATTGTTCTTCGAAATATCAGTACACAAGCGTAAAGTTTACTTTGACAGACTGGAGAGGTTGGCGCAATAAAGAGTGTGGGTGACAAAAAAGGATGTGAGAAATGATCATTTGTATTTGAGCGATACCTAGAAACAGGGACTCATTCAACTAATTCCGTCGCACTGGTAGACTCATCTTGTGCCTTCTCGCCCACTCCACAGCCCTATGGTAAAAAACATCATCTTTCACCTTTGCCGCAATCTTATCCATATCCACATCCACATCCTCATCACCTCTCTCCACAGTTTTCTCCAGCTCACTCAACAAAGCCTGACAATCCCAGCACCCACAAGCACGATACTCCTGCCCAAAATACACACGATAGAAACGCCTCGTCTCCCCAAAGCTGTCACCGAGCATCGGCTTTTCAATAGTATCATCATGGTTGACGAACTTGCCCGCCAGAACCTTCATTGCTGGTCCGTAGTGTCTGGCTGTGCATTGATGGGTATGCCAGACAAGGTCGATATCCAACGTCGGAACAACGGTGCTCTTGAGCATCTTGAGCATCTTGCAAAAGTTGAGGTAACGTTTGATACCGCGTTGAATAGTCCCTTCAAGAGCAGGACTTCGAATCCACATATAAGAATTCATCTTGTCGACGAAAGACGCCTGACGAATAACGGCATCTCGGAGCTGTTCCGCAAGTTTCGAGTCAAAACGTTCAAATAGCTTCGAATATTCCCGATATGAAGCCTCACTGATCTTGCATTGAGCAAAACTGTTGTTTAGTCCTATCCTCTCAATTTTGCAATGCTTATCCGACGAGGGACTTCCCCACAATACCATCTTTTTGAACAGATCTGACGAAACAAGTGTGGTCTCTTCCCAGTTGGCTGCCGCTGCTGGTTTTAGACGAAAGTCCCATTCAGCATTGTTGATAACCTCGTGGATGTGTTTCCAGGGGAACTTGATCGAGAAGATTGCCTCTTCTGAACAGTTGTCGTGGAAGAGTTTGGGGTTGAGAAGGAACGAGTGCCAGACCATCAGAACATCCAGCGGCGGTAGATTGTCGTTTGTGATTTCTGGATTGTTTGACTGATTGAGCTCTTCTCGCCACGCCAGAAAGCGTACGACCGCAAATTCAACGTATTTGGGCCACTTTGCCTGTCTGCGTTCCCACAAACCTTCGTCTTTGAGCGTTTTTGTATCTCCCTGAACACCAGTCTTCGTCTCTCTTACTGGATTGGTCTGAAATACTTCGTCAAGCCCTATCGATACCAGGATCTTCTGTCTGAGCATATAGAGCGTTTCGAGAAATTCGAGGTGAGCCGCGCATTCAGAAACTGTAGGCAGTGCCAATTCCGGAGTTTTCGGCTTTTTGGACGGTTTGGTATTATTCGTATTGTTGGTATTTTCGAATTGGAAGATGCTGGGATCGGGAATGATTGGCCAGTCTTCTGGTTTAAAGGCGAGTCGATAATGTAGTCCGTTTGGGTCTTTGGGTCGATCCTTGCCCAAGACCATTTCTTTGCCCTGCTCATGGAGAGATAGTTTGGTGAGTCTATGTTCTTGAGCCATTTTTACGACAATAAGTGACCTTCGTGCGATAGTTGGCAACTGTGACTTTGGCGCTTCACACAACTATTTGAGACCAAATTTGAGGGCTATGAGCCAGCAAGCAATACCGAAGCCCTTTCAGACGTAAAGCAAGTCTGCCATCACAAAATCCTTCGAATTGCCTCGCCGAACGCCTCAAACAAAAGTGTACTACATCTAAGACACCCCTGCTCGTCAGCTGTGCCAAGATACCCAATCGCAACCATCCCCGCACACATCAAACAAAGACAGCATACGCCCGACTAGGCAGAGAATCGAGGCAGTGCCAAGCCACAGGCATTCTCGTCCTGTCGATCAATGCGGGGATGTTCCGCGCTGAAAGGAGGGTTGGAAATATTGAAGGTTGGTTTTCACAACTCTCAACTTGAATTTTTGATGGGTCAACGATACAATCATGAATACCTTTCACCAAGCATTCTTTTCGATCTTTATCATCCTGTGGAGTTTTCTCACGATAGCTACGATCGTTTGTCTTTCACGAAAGTCAGCAGAGAGATTTGCTCGTATTCGGTTTTGGTCAATTCTTCCCCTCGCGCTATATGGTCCTCTCGTCGTGCTCAATCCATGGTGGCGCCTGGGTCATTTAGATAGGGGATATCAATTCTTCGTGAGTAGTTAGTTCTATGGTTTTCTTTGCATGGCTAATTGAAGCAGGGAATATGGCTCACGATATGGCCGATAGTAAGCTCGATTATCGCTACGCGATGCAAGAAAAGAGGGTCAATGGGCCACTGGGACTTCTGCCAACGAAGTCGCGGGCCCTTTTATATCCTATGCGTCGACTTGGCCATCATTTTCTTCTTGATCGTGGATGCATGTAGGTATCCGATTCCCACTGGATCGAAAGACTGGACCTTTGGTGGAAGTCTGGGCAAGATTATGCGGATGTTTGTGATGTGAGTTATTCCACTGTCGCCCATACTGAGCTCCCATATGCTGACCCAAGTATAGTATTCTCTTCGCCTCGCAGGATATTTTCTTGTTCCCAATTGTTGCCTTCCCTCGATACATCGCGGTCCCGGCAATTATCATCAGAAGATTCTTCTTGCCAAGTCGAAGCAAGCAGCCAGTAAAGAGATGGCCCCACGACATTAACAAAATGCTATCGCAGACACCCAAAGGCCGGGGTAAAGCTTTGGCGACGGCACTGACAGATGATCGGATCGTTGAGCGGATTGCCCGCCAACTTCACTACGATGACCTGGTCAACCTTTCCTTGACTTCAAAAATGATGCGGACAGCAATTTTCTATCCCTCAATGGACGCATCCACTCGTCAAGATCGAGTAGAGTCATTATGCGCGTCGTCGTGCTTGGACGGTCAGAAAACAGAGTGCTGGGCATGCGAGCGTGTGATATGCGATGTAAGCCAATAACCCTAACTCCCAATGCAGGCGCTAATACTCCCAGGACTGCAAATCCGAAAGAAAAGCAATCCAATCCTCCCGCATCAAAGATCACTTCATGCACTGCTACGCAGTCTGTACATACTGCTATCTCATGCGCGCCCATGGTGGAGCAGCACCCTTCCACGCAAAGTTGAACATGCAAGATTTGGAAATGCAGCATGTCAATTGCTGTGCCTTTCAGAAGCCGCAGTGGGAAGATGAAGGCGGCTATCTGTGCAGGTATTGTATAAATCTGGACGGTAAGACTATTACTACGGTGAAGGAGGCGAGAGATGAGTTTTACTTGAGTAGGACGTTGCCAAGAAATGTTGATTGTGCGATTTGTTTGACGGCGTTGTCGAGAAGGCAGCCTAGATGGTGGTTTTGTGGTAAAGGACGACATGAGTGTCATTGGGCAGGGCATCACACTTATTGAGTCAATTTGAGCGGACGTACGATGAATGATTGATTGATCTCTAAATAAAGCACCAAGGTGACAAAGAACTAATCTGTGGATGTAAAAATGCGTCAGCTTGCTCAATCATATAACTTGATGGAATTCTTGACTAACCACCGCAGCCTCCGCAGCCTCCATCACCACCATCACCACCGTCCGCTCCACAACTCGAAACACAATTACTCCCACAAGTATCACCCGCCATCCCCGGACTTCCAGCTGCACACCCCGCGCCCGCAGCACCACAGGCGAACGCACCAGAGCCACACCCTCCCCCTCCACCATCATTATCAGACTCTGTCGCTCCAACATCAATTTTGATCGCTCTCCAATCTCTTAGTTTCTCATACTCGACGATTCGCAGCGGCTGTGCCAGAAAGGCCCAGTCGGCGACGAAATATTGATGGTATGCACCTTTCTCGAAATGATGGCTGAAGGGCTGTGCGCGATGAATGCCTCCGAGCTTTAGTCTATCCATGGTTTCGTCCTCATGACTGTCAAGCCATGTCGTGGACGCTCGGAACTGACTACAGCTTGCCATGGCGACTGCTGCCGTTAGAAGAGCGTCTTGGCCAAGCAGGACGGTTATACGGTTCTTGAACCAGTCGGCGTCGGTCATGAGGCCTGGAATATGGCGCTTCTCTGCCGACTTGTCCGTGGCGAATGTTGCGCTGGGAGGATACAGTTGTCTGCCTCTGGCAAGGTGCAGAGATGCGATGGACCAAGAGTCAAATGGGAACGCAAGTACATGTTTCGAAATATTGCATTGACCGCAATTCCCAGGGTAGCGATCGTAGGCCTCTGTGCAGTCCCACGGAAAGACGTCTTGGTACGGGTAGATGGGGCCTTCGAAGCCACCCCAGTCAGTCCAGTACTCAGAGAGCGTGTCAACGATGTCAGAGTCATCGTGGCGCCCGTAACGGAATTTGAGAAGATATTCTTCTGTGAGTCCATTCGGAACATCATATTTAGAAGTCGCTCGTGTTTGGATGTATGAGCCAGGGCGACACACAAAACTCATCAAATAGAGCGGTTTTGGGTGGCTACTAAGCGATGATGCGGCAAAGAGAGGCCCAAAAAGCTCCCGGTCGATCAATTTGTCGCAGAATGCCTGACAATTATTTGCGCGATAGTGCCACCGAAGCTGAACCTCTGGATCAAGCAGACGAGCGGTGATGCTCGATACGTACGCTTGCACTCTTGGTCCAAGGTATTCTTTGACGTGCAGCAGCAGACGCCTAGTGCTCTGTTCAAGCATCGCTTCCTGTTCAGTGAAAGTCACCCCATCCTCGATTGAGCAGGTACTTTCGTACATGAAAGCATCAATGAGCTCGTCTTCAATACCCGACTCGAAGAAATCGCAAAAGGCGCCGCCGACGACTTGCTTCATGAACGCTTTGTAGCGCTTTGGGTACCGAGGTCTGTTTTGCGTGTATAGGGTGCGGTCTGTCTCGCCTGTCAGAAGCAGACAATCGGTGATGTCGGCTGAAGGGTCGCGAATGACTTGTAATGAAGGCGGGTCTCTACTGGTGATGAGAACGCCTCCCATGGTACTGAGAAATGTTAGCAATTGACTTGACTGGTGCTGGAGCGGCAGGACTCACTTTGCGACACCGTTCTCGATGATGAGAGGTCCAAAGCGAAGAGCCATGTGAACATTCCCATAAGGATACTTCTCAATTGTCGAGCGCAAGTAAATGGGAATGTCCTCTGGAGAATCGGTACTGAACCCATAAGAGTAGCCATACTCTGGAAGAGAGGTCTCGATGATGTGTCCCAGCTTACTCGGCTGCCTTTTGGAGGCACCTGTAGGCAGCCTGTCACCACCAACAGGATCTCTCTTCCTCAAATGAAGCAGACTATCATGTTTGCCAAATTTGGGCCGTGTAGACGAGTATTTGGCTTCGGCAAAAAGATCAGTGACTGTGTACAGACCGCAACCCACGCGACCTCGTCCGCCTTTGATGTGGTGGCCAGCATCGAGCTTGGGATCAACAGGCCAGAGAGATCGGGAGCGACCTTCGTTGTCGCGTCGGCGAACGGTACCGCAATAGCAAAGCTTACGACTGATCTCTGGAGTCAATGCGGAAGGCAAACAACAATGCTTGTATTTTTTAATGAAGCGTGTTTGGCCGTAGTGCTTTTCTCGATAACAGCTTTCACAAATGACGACGCCTTCATTGCTGGAGTCGAGGAACATGCAGCCCCGAATGGTCGAGCTGCACTCAAAACATCGCTGTGCGACAAATTCGGGCTGGTTCAGGTCATCGTAGGACGACACCTTGATCTGCGCCGAAGCAGGCCGCTTCCAGAATGAAAGCGCCTCCTCAGGTTCTCGATACTCGATGATTTTGTCTATGTCGAGGAATTGCACTGACTGTAGGAGCATGCGCGCTCTTCGTCTCGCTGGGTCCAACAGTTTACGCTCAGTAAGTGATGTCCGCACCGATCCTTTGATGCTCTGGCTTTTCATGTCGGCGAGAATGTCCCAGCCACGACCTCGTAGTACTTCATCGTACGACGGGGGTGCTGAAGTGTCCTTCTTGGAAGGGGTTTCTTTTTCTGGCTTTTTCGACCGCTGATTCCTCTTATTTCGCTCGTGAAATTGGCGCGAAGTGTCGCTGAGCGAATCAAGGAACGTATCAAATCCATGAATGTGATCGTCTTCTTCATCTGGGAGAAAACCCGACGAGTCTTGGCGGGATTGCCAGCGACGGAAAGTGAGCAGTAAATAAGGCAGCTCGCGCTCAACGCCCTGCCAATACATCTTTAAAAGCTCATTCTCGAGATGTTCCGCCGCTGGGCCAATGCTCGAGCTGGGAATTGGAGGGGCATCGGTGATGTGCGCGCCGCTGCTTGCGCTCGAAACTGGGGGCACCGAGCGCGAGAGAAAAGCTGGGATCGAAGGCATCTTGAGCGATGACTCTATTCACTAAAAAATCACATGGTGAAATGGATTCAAATTGGAGGTGAGGGCAAGACTTTTGTCAATTTTCTCAATTGTTTGATAGGAAATGCCTTGCGCGCAGCCTGGCCATTCATTGTCTCGGTCACTTTATGCGGGCGGACGAGAAGGGCGGGGAAGTGCGGAATTCAAGCGCCCGAACCTGAGCTGTACTGAACTGAGGGTGTAATTGGTGCGCTCCATGGATCTACTTTTGTATTGTTGTACGAGGCACACTCGACGTTTCTTTGGTCAACTCCTCGATATTGGTTCGTTGGGTCTTTGTGGTTGACATGATAATGACGCCGGCTTCGTTCGCATAACAAGCTAAGAGCGGGCGCATTGCATTCGGAAAGCCATGATATATGTGTAATTCTAGGGTAGACTCATTCCGTCCCGAGTTTCTGGGCCCTAATGATTAGCGTTTAGTTAAGAATGAAGCTTGGCGTAATGGAATGCCTCCAGAAATGCATCTTTTGACTCGATGCCGGATCCGGCGTCAGGTGCCTGGCTACCGGAGGCCAAAGCCTATCGAAGTCCGGTTTTGGTAACCACTCATGCCCGTAGCATCCAGGATTCGGCGAGCTTCACTCATCAATTGAACTTAATTAAGTCTAGACCTTCGAATACCGAGGAATTGAGGCTGGCTCTTGGATATAGATCCGACGTCACCAATGTTCCCTATAGATAAACGTCGCCGCATGGAACTTATCTTGTCAACTCTCTTACACTCCATCATATCGACATAGAAGGGACATATAATTCGTAACAACGGTACTCATCCGATAAATACGAAGTGCGCAACTCACTGGCAGTCCAACGCCAACCCTACTCGACATCTACGACCCAAATCCCACTACCATGAAGCTCGTTGTAGGAGGCGCGACCGGCTTTCTGGGCACAGAGGTTATCCGCCAGGCGCTTCAAAGTCCCGAGATAACAGAAGTTGTGGCTCTGGCGCGTCGTGAAACCCGTATCCCCATGGACCTGGAGGAGGATGAAGCTATACAGTCCAAGTTCAAGACCGTCGTCTGTCACGACTTTTCGAACTACCCACAAGATGTCAAGGACGAAGTATCCGGCGCAGATGCTTGTCTATGGTATGTCTGCATTGACTTCACATCAATGCTCATTATTTAACGCTCTACAGGCTTATTGGAGTCACACCGGGCAAGTTGAAACAGCACACTTGGGAGCAAACCCGTACAATCTGCTCCGAATATGCCCTTAACGCGGCTGACACCTTTGCCAAACTCCCGCGCGACGGCAAGTCCGAGGCCCTTCGATTTATATATGTCAGCGGCTGCAACGCCGAGAGAGACCCCAGCAAGAAGCCTTGGATCCTTGGAGACTACTGTGTGATGCGCGTATGTTATCCCGAAGTATTACAAGTTATAATCTTAGCTAACAAAGAATGTAGGGTCAAGTAGAAAAGCAGGTGCTCGAGCGCGCTCAACTCTCCGACGGGAGAATGCAGGTGCTTATAACCAAGCAAGGCTCGGTCAACGACCCTGGCATGGGCGTTGTGAAGCACGCGTTCAAGATGCTCACGCACACCATCGTGAATGTTCCTACGATTGGGAGGCCTGAGATGACGGCGGCGCTGCTTGATCAGGCGGTGAATGGGTTTGAGAAGGACACTCTTATGAATGCGGAATTGGTTGCGATTGGAAAGAAGGCAATGGAGAACGCGAGTGCTGAGAAGTAAGGTGTTAACTGATGTTTGATGCGATGATTTGTTAGTCTTTTAGATACCACTCAACTCGGAGAAAGGTCAGCGGAGGAATCTCCCGAGGCCGCGCCAGAACTCTCTGAGAAGTTTTAGGATCATAATACTCATAACTTGTGTAATTTTAGTACATACAGCAGTCCATACTGGTAGAGCCTTATCACACTCGCCCGCAAACATGACTGATTTGCTTTCGCAAATGAACAAGCTTCGTGGTGGCCTCTATCTTCAAAAACGCCCTCTGGGGAGTGGAGGTTTTGGGATATACTACCCAGCTGACGGAATTGAGCTATGATTGCCCACATGTTCAAGGCAGTCGTGGTGGCGATTGGAGAAGACGAAGACGGCTATATTCGGTGACACCCTCGTCACAAGCTGAGTGTATGATGCCAGCAGTGAAGCTGACGACAGAGCCCTTGGAGTCGCCCAAGTTGGACCTTGCGCTTAGGTGTTTGTTGGTAGGTGCGAAGCGTGATTTGGGCCGTCTTGAGGGGGGATCTGGACCACAGGCTCTCACCATGCTCCGACATGATGGCGCTCCTCATGGTGGCTTATTGACGAACAGAGTTCTTCAGCAGTATTCTTTACATTTACCCTGATACAACTTACATACATCCGCCAAAAATCAGGAACAACTGTGATCACCCGAGCGAGGAGATTGTATTCCCAACTGGAGGGCACAAGAAAACTGTCATTTAGTTACACTTGCTCCCATCTCCAACTAGCAGCACACGACACGCACTCAGCAGTTGATCCTTTTTGCTCGCCGTCTCACGCCGCTTCAGCAAGAGCATCTCCATGGCAGCTCGGCGTGGGGAAGCATATCCACAACAATCACTCGACGCTCGAAGAGATAGTCACTGCCCTCGACCCAAGATGTCCAATTGCTCTTCCATCATCACGGCATCATATAAAATCCCCTCTCCATCAAGTCATGCCTGTCCAATCTTGTGCCACCTCTGGTCTCCCCTCGGACCCGATCCATCAGATCATTGCTCCTTCCTCGAGTCCTCCCATTCTTGATGCGATGTCGAGTCCACCAATCCTCGACCCCCGCCTCAGACAGAATCCTTTTGCTGCGCCTTCTTCAAATCCTCCAACTCCATTGTGATGGCGTCTTCATTTTCGGCTCGATCTTCGTGCCTGCCTCTTCGTGTACGTACCTAGACCAACAGGCACGGAAGGGCCCCTCTCGCGGGGCTGCAACCTTCTGTAGATTGTCAGAGATCGAGGAAACTGACACATGAGACTTGCCTTGCAAAAGACGTGCTTACTTTCCCAGTGGATATCATCGCCCTCATTCTTTCTTAATTCTTATGCAAGTCTCGTGCGACTGTCTGGGATTCAGGGGCCGATGCTTGGCCAGAAAACATAGAGGGAGTCTCATCTAGGCGCTCTATTAGTCTCCTCCTCCTCCTTCTTCTTCATGGAGTGTGATGATGGTTTTTCGTTCATGGCCGGCTTGTGAGTTTTTAATAACTAAGGTATCGGCATAGATACTATATTCTCTAGGGCGCTTTCCTTTCTAGAGCGCTTTCCTTTCTATTCAGATAAGTCTTTCGTTCTAGTATTAACTATAGGTCTTCCTTCTTAAGAACTTTCTCTTTCTAAATTCTTTATTATATTTATTATTTTATTCTTCTCGAGCCTTATTTATATATCTTAAGAGTTAGGAGCGAGGATACTCACTAGAGGTCTATAAAAGCGCTATATACGTCTTCTTCTCTTCTTCTCTTCTTCTCTTTAGGCCGGCTTGCGAGTTTCCGACGTTGAGGGTGTCGGCGCGGGTGCTGCTTTTCTCGGGGTCCCCTTGGGCTAACCCTCCGGAGGCGCAGTAGGTATGGTAAGCCCCGGCTTAATTTTTGATTTCTCTCACTTTGTCCCTGGTATTACACTACCCCCAGGTGGCGCGCGTTCGAAACTTTTTTTTCATTGCATCTACCGGCTTGCTGGTGGTGTAAAGAAACCCCCGTCCTCTCCCTCGGTACCCCCTCTTGATGCTGCGCTGACGCTGAACTATGTCTGAGGTTGGATGACTTGCGCTGCTGGGCGGACGCTGGTTTCCTGTGTGGCGGAGGTGTCATAGGGCAATGAGAAGAAGAGGAAAGGATGGGATGGAGATGGGACATGGGACATTTTAAAAGGTATGGAAGCGGGGGAGCCGCTGTATTTATTCTTGAAAGAAAAGTTACTATTTGTTGTGACTGAAAGTTTGTGGGATATGGATAGTTGTCCTTTCGGCCAAAGTCTGACTTTGGCTTTGCTTGTGACTCACCAATGTCGGAATACTTATGTCAGTTTCTTAAGAGTGTGCGCCACGTCTCCCCGGCCATCATCCCGCAGCTAGCCTTTTATTCAAATTCCAGATGCCTGGGTGGTCTGAGCTCATTGACTACTGCGTGGGAATTCCGTTTGTTCAAAAGTGAGGCTATTCAGAGGACCTGTCTTGATAAGGCAGTTGGATCTTGTCAGGTTTCAACTGTCGCTCGAGTGGTCACGTGACGAAGGGCGTGGCTCTCAAATGCATGCCAAACCATGCCTGCGGATCCAGTGCTTTCCACCACCTTGATGCCTCTCGCTCAAGCTTGTCAGTACCACGAAAGACACACATGGGACAGTGGCCGGGAAATGCCCAAGGCTATGAAAGAGCCAGCAGCATGGTTTCTCTCTACCAATCACTTCGCATGCATAAACAGATGATGCGATAAATACGTGTTAATCGTCCACGCACAAACTCAACAGAAAGGCTGGCTGATTGGCTAGAGTCGATGGTGTGACGCGTGCGGATTGCTTTCTTGTAACAAGATACAGTACAAGCAATCTGGTCCGATCCCCGCCATCCATGAATACACGGGACAGTACGCTTGGCTCACCGGGTAATTGCCATTCATCTCGTCCTGGATAAAACAAGCTTAAGGTAGTGCGGAGAAAAGGCTCCTCAAATTGTGCTTCCCCATGCGATTCAGTGCGATCGCAGTGTAAAACCGCCACTGGGCTGGGTCAGAATGACGCCGAGATGTAGTGATGTACATGGGGCGTGGCTATTCCCTGACATCATGAGCTAAGAATCTTGGCTACTGGTCCATGCCAGATTTATGTAATCTCGCTCGAGTTCGTGATAATTTCGTAATTGTCTGTACGAACAACATCCATCACGCAACAAATTAATATTTGGAGATGGAACATGATAAAGCCCAAACGAGGCAGATAGCTATCAACCTCAACCATGATCCAGAGGGTGCATCGACTCTCTACACGCGCGTCCAATATGAGCCACATCATTCTTTGCCCATCGAGAGGGCTCGAAAAATACACAATCCCACCGTCAACTTACCAGAAGTAACAGACGTTGGCTGGGATCCTGATAAGATGCGACCAGGTGAATACGCTCTCGATGGTATAAGGAACGAAGACGTATGGCTTCTTGTCCGAAGGTTCAACAAGGTAGGGTCGGCTCCATTGTTCTACGATCGACAACTTACATTATGTAGCGAGTTTTTCATCTCGAACACAGACCAGATCATCCAGAGGGCGAATTGGATCTTGATGTTGCCGCCGGGGAACAATTCTCACCAAACAAGCTAAGGGCGCAAGTCGAGAGATTATATATGGGAGTAGTATGTGCACCGATGGATTTCAAAAGCTTCAAATAGACTAATGAGTTCAAAGATACTCGGCCTATTAGTATGCAAACAAAATATCGCAAGACTCCGGTCTTGGCGTGAACCAAGACGAACGGCTGCTTTCTGCCTTGTAAGCTATCCTGCCTCCTGCCAGAATTATATACTAACGATCAAGTCATACTTCACTGCCTGGTATCTGAACATGCTTATGCCAACGCTATGGGCTACTCTCATGGCCATACTTCTCTATCCAAAAATTCGAAGCACTTTATTTCCACGCTGTCCACCTTCACTCGTTCATTACCGCGAGGGCTCTCTGATGAACCCTCCCGCAGGCATCTTTAGTACCGCCGACACAGCCACGGGTGCACCCGAAAATCTCAAAGGGGAAGCTCTTGAAAGAGAAGCAAGCAATTTCGCAACCGGCCTTGTAGCCCTATCTATCAATACCTTTGTCGATAAGGATCCTCAGCATGATGCATCTCAGAAAGGCGGCGGAAAGACTGCTGATTTCCCGGATCCGAGGTCATTGGCTACTAAGCTAACAACCGCGAAAGACAAGGCTGCTGGGGTGGATAAGCCGTCTTGGGATAAGACCAAATAACCAATGCAAGAGATTATGTGGAGTCGAATGAGGCCCCTAATGCATTGGATATGTCTTATTTGTGACCTGTGGGAACGTTGTGGGAAGTAAGTTTCCCTATGTTGATATTAAACCAAGACGTAGCTAACAAACAGTTTACTCGATCCTACCGCTCCCTTTACTAAAGATCTTGGTCGATCTCGCATTATTAAGATCTTTCTTCCGGTTTTGATATTTTCTACATACGTATCGTGCTACACGATCTATAGGATTGCTACTTTGGGCTTTGGAATTGGGTTTTTTGGGAGTGCCTTCTCAACACGCATATATAAATGGCTCAAGCTCGGCATGGCGAAGTATGAAACCCTTAGGCTCAACATGTCAATTAAATTTCACTTACACCATTATAGATCTGCATTCAAGGAAATTCCTACGGACTCTCAACTGACTATCACTCTACTGCGACAAGGCGAAAGAAACAAGGCTCCCCTACCACCACCACCTGTACCAAAAGGACCACCTCCTCATGAACCCCGCTACGATATTCTCAGCGGAGCAAACGGGGACCGCCCGCTAGGCGCAACGCAGGAGGAGTTACAAGCAGCAATCGGAGAGGATGTATCAAAAACTGAGCACTCCGGCGGCGGCGACCACGAATCCTGCGCAAGTGGCAGTAACGGAAAAAGGCGCGGTAAGCTTCTGAGCGTTGTCAAACCCGTTGCTTTGGCAGCTGCAAAGACTGTCATCAGTGTCGACAAGTTACGCGCCAAAACGGGCTCAGAAACAGCAAAGCATCGTATCGGGGCTGCTTCTCCCAGGGAGAAACCTCCTATTGCAGGCCCTGTCGAGTTTACATGCCGGTGGCGTGGAGAGCGAGGTTTTGTATACCTCACCACCGATACTGTATCTCCCTGTCTGTGCTTTTCGAAGAAGTCGTCAGTGGGTGATTTGGACAACTCGAACTACCAAACAGTACAGCCAGATTGGGTCATACCCGTTGCTGATATCATGACGCTTAACAAGTATTCTGGCTACGGCACGAAGGCGAAACTTCTTGCGGGCTGGGCGCTGGAGGGGGAGGTTTTAGATGGTTTAGAAGTCCTAGATAACAAAGGAAAGTCGGTATTGATGACGGCTATGGCGCACAGAGACCAGTTGTTCAACCGGCTTTGTTCTATCGGAAATCAAAAGTGGCAGATATGGTAAACTAGAGTCTTTTTTATTAGATCAAAATCACTATGGTTTCTATATTCCAACAGCTTCAACTCCAAACATCCTCAAACCATCGCTTGTTCTTCTTTCGTTCGCTTCGCCAGCTTTCAACGTCAGCATCAGACCAGTTTTTGCTCTCCTTCAACGCGCTTGCGACAATGTGTTGCCAACCTCCTTAGCCATTGTGGCAGCGCCGCAGACATAAAAAGCAGCATCTCGATCATACAAAAGCCGTAGTACATCCTCACTTCGCTGGTTGACTCGATCCTGTACATAAGTCTTCTTCCCTCCGGTTCGGGAGAAAGCAGGGACAAGTTCCAACTTGCCAGCCAGAGGGCCAGAGCTTAGTTCCATGAACTCGTCAGAGTACAGATAGTCAATTTCGTTCTGACAACCGAAAAAAAGAATCATCTCGCCAATCTCTTTGCCTACTGACACCAAACGGGCCCTTTCTTGGATAAAAGCTCAAAAGGGTGCAATTCCTGTTCCAGCGGCAACCATCACAAGAGGAATCTTCTCGGCAATGGAAAGCTTGAAAGTTGATGCGCGAATCTGCACATGTAGCGTCGATCTGCTCGCTACCACGTCCTCACTAGCTTGAGTAGCCAAGAGGAGTGAGCTAGTAATGCCAGGAATGGAGATATTTGGCTTGCCGACGATCAGGCTGGGCTTGACAGAGACAGTAAGGCTGACTCGACGAGGAGAAATGATCCTGGAGCTTGAGATTGAGTAGAGACGAGGTTGCATGCTGGGGACTGTATCGATGATGAATGATGTAGGCAGCTTGTCCCAAGATGCGGAAGGATCCATGCTACTACCCAGAGCAAGAAGACGAGGAAAGGTAAGGTAGTCAGACTTGAGGAAGCTGGCATATGTTTCTCTGTTATTTCCAATGGCCTTGAGCCCCTTCTTGATGGTGTCGCTTTGGGCCATGCGAGCCACAGCCAAGACAGTTTCTCGAGGAACGGGGCTGCAGATTTCCATGTAATGGCGGAAAAGAGACTCGATGGTGGTTGATGCGGGAACTTTTGGCTCATCGTAGCCAGATACTGAACTGATGCGGATGGACTTGGACCGCTTTTCTTGTAGGCCT
The DNA here is from genome assembly GCA_013266185.1 of Fusarium sarcochroum. Classification (NCBI taxonomy): domain Eukaryota; kingdom Fungi; phylum Ascomycota; class Sordariomycetes; order Hypocreales; family Nectriaceae; genus Fusarium; species Fusarium sarcochroum. Next base: position 23,897 of record JABEXW010000138.1, on the reverse strand, counting down.
AGAATATCGAGGAGGCTGTCTACCTGGTCTGAGGAGTTTTCTGGCCAGACTGCGATTTGATCGCCGGTCTTATACTTGACTTGGGAGTGAGCCGACAGGTCAACAACGACCTCAATGCAAGATCGGCTTTGCTCGATATATCGCGCCAGCTCAGTACGAGCAATAACCGGGACAGGTACAATGTCGCCAACACTTGTTGGCTTCGCAGTTGTCTTGTGGAAGGGGATTCCAAGTCGCAGCTCAGTTGGAGGAATGCATTCTTCCTCAATCACCTCCACCTCGGGCTCATAAGTAGCTTCGACTTCAGTAAGTCCGCGCTCTGTAGCCAGAGAGCAGAAAAGCTTTTCTTTCCACTCGACAAAATCTTCCTCGGTTGTTCGGGCTGCTTCATTGCCTTTGCCTGTGGGAATGATGGGAGTGGCACCAAGCTCGAGAAACGTAGATACTGCTTCATCGATAGTCTTGTTAAAATATCGATAGTTGGAATTTCCACACCCGAAACCGGCAAACTTCAAGTGGTTGATGTTCACGCTAGGCTTAGCATGAGTCCAAGAGACGAAGTCCTGGGCGTTGTCGCTTGGGTCTCCCTCTCCATATGTGGCCATGATGAAGACCGCCAATGTCGAGCTTGGAATAGCAGTGATAGAATCGGCGTCATAATCGGCCAAGTCAGCTACAACTGCATGGAGTTTGTAACGCTGATGGCTCTCGCGAGCTAGCCGATGAGCGAAGCCTTCAGCCGTGCCGGACTGAGAGCCCCAAAAGACAACAATATGGGTGTTACTCTCTTTAATAAGATGTGCAACGTTTCTTGACCTCTTCTTGGTCTCAATATGTGTGCCTTCCGTAACTTGCGGCCGCTCAAACCACACGTAGTCTAAAGGGTCTTTCTGGGGGGAGATACTGCCTCTATTGTAGATAAAGGCGGATCCCAGGATAATCAGAGGAAGGAGATAGTCATCGGGACTCAGTTTCCTGCTGAGTGATCCCAGGGCATCTGCCAAGGTCTGGGTGGTGGTTGTATTGAAGGCCATCATAGTTGCGTATGGAGAAAGGCGGCAACGCTAAAGACAAACAGAAAATAAAAGATGAGGCTGGTCGATTGCTGCTGATGAGTTCATCATGATAAAGTTTGATATACGAAGTTGACGTTTACTTGAGTCTCCCAATAATACTCAGAATTGGATCATGTTTCAAAAGAGGCAATGGTTCGCCGAAACCCTTCTCACAGTGGCTTGCCAGCACCCAAAAAGGAAGCGTTTCGCTGAAAGATCTTGTGGGGTAACCCCCGGCAGAGGTCAGAACACCACAAGCGTCGTTGATCATCGTCGAAGAAGTTTCCATAACTTCTCAGAACGGCATGTCTTGAGATATAATGGAGATGATAAATTGCCAGATCAAGATCGTTCGCGAAATATGCGGCGAGTCCTACTAAGCTCGACTACTTCCCCACGTTTAACCCCACGAGTCAGATAATCTGAAGGTTCTGATACGGTGACATCTAGTTCCACCTAGAAGATGGAGACTTTGAAAAATGGCCAAGTCCCATTGTAGCATTAAATGGTATAAATGACTTTGGCCAGTCTTTACTTGAGCAAACTATACTCTTTGTCTAATTAGTCCATATTCCATACTTTGTTCTTCATTCTTTCACTATGTTCGGCTACGCTGCTCTCGCTGCCGTTCTTCTGGCGGCATTTGTCTACCTTGTTGTCAAACCCGTTGTCCTTTACTTCTGGGACCCCAAGGGCTTCAGAAAGTATCCCAACCACAAAATTTTCTCGGGCATCACAGATTTTCAACACTGCCAAACTGCTTCCCAGGGCTTCCGCTCCAAAGATCTGTATGAAGCACACAAGGAGCGAGACGAGCCGATCTTGAGAATCGGGCCCAACTCGCTTTCTTTCTGCGACACGCGCGCGATCAAAGATATCTACGGTCACAATACAAAGTGTCTCAAGGATGACAACTACGTAATCCTTTCCGGGTCTCACAGTCACCTGTTTGACGTCGTTGACAAGCCCGACCATGCTCGTAAGCGTCGTCTCTTGTCTGCTGCTTTCGCTATCAAGAACCTCGAAAAATGGGAGTACAAGGTCGCCTTCACTGTGGAGCGACTTTTCAAGGCGCTTGATGAAAAGTGCACTGAGCCTCTCAAGGGTCTTGTTCCTGACTCCAAGGACCTCACTGTTGACTTCAACCACTGGGTCAACCTTTGGACCATCGAGGCAATCAACTACATCGCCATTTCCTCTCAGATGGACCTCCTCGATACAGGGACCGATCTAGTCACTGCTGAGAAGCGTGACGGTACCACGTACAAAGCCCACTACCGACGCGCTATGAATAACTTGGTATTGGCGCAGGTTGTCTGGGTATGGGACTATACTCTGTGGCCTTGGGCTACGTGGCTCACCAAGGTCATTCCCAGCAAGTACAAGGAGAATTGGAAACAGGCAGCTTCCTGGGACGATGTCATCTATCATCAAGTTGCTGAGCGTCTTCGAAAATACCAGAAAGGCGAGAAGCTCGATGATTTCTTCTCGTGCATGATGGAAGACAAAACTGGCGAGCCTAATAATCTCGAATGGGGTGAAATTGTGTCTGAACTCGGTGCTCTTCTCAACGCTGGTTTCGACACAACGGGTATTGCCATGACCCACCATATCGACTTGCTCTGCAAGCATCCTCAACATCTGGAGCACCTTCGACAGGAGCTTGATAGTGTCTTGGAACCCCACGAGGTCATTACACCTTATGACAAGGTCAAAGACCTTCCTTTCTTGCGCGCCGTTATCGACGAAAGTCTTCGAGTTATCCCTCCTACCTCTGCTGGCCTTCCCCGCCGTACTCCAAAGGAGGGAGCCAGCATCCTCGGCGAATGGATCCCCGGTGATACAAGCGTAAATATGACTATTTATGCTGCTCATCGTGACTCCAAGGTGTTCCCCGACCCTGAAACATTTAACCCAAATCGCTGGATGGATCCTGATGAGCGCAGACGAATGGAATCCAACTTTGTCCCTTTTTCTACTGGGTCTCGTGGATGTCTTGGTCGAAACATTTCCTACCTTGAACAAATCATGCTCCTGGCTTCTTTAGTGCATCGTTATGAGTTCGCTCTGCCGTCGCCTGATTACGTTGTGCCAAGGTTTGAGGCGTTCAACATGATTCTGGGGGCCTTGCCTATTAAGATTTGGAGACGAAAGCTAGAATAGGTTTGTAGTGGAAGTTGTTGTAGTCTCTCTTGAATTGCGTCCAAGAGTAATTAGAATGAGTTTACCTGAGATATGTCAGTGGTTTAGATTGGTATTAGTTAGCGGACGAAATAAATTTGACTATTTGAAGAGCTATGAACTGAAAAGTCCACCTGTCATATCAAACTTGAAATTATGAACAATAGTTCTAACTTCTAGTAAGAGTTCAACATTATACCAAGATTCCAAAAAGCATCGTGTGATACATGTCAATGACTTTCAACATAATGTCGTAACCTCATAAGACTTTCTACAATATTTTGCTGTTTGCTTCGTAGAAATAAGCTTCAAACGAAGGAGAACAACCATCTTTCCATATTCAAGCCATCATTCAATTGTGATAGAATTGCCTATCCTGAACTTTCGAGGCCGGTCTTTCCAAGCTTGGCCAAACCAGCACAAAATGTAGCCGGCGAAATGGTCGATATCACCACGGCAGAGAACATGATGGGCTTCGACTACGAATGGCATTTAGAAAAACAAGTTTCAAGGTGTTTGAACGACACTCACGCATGTGAAGCTTGTGAAAGGGCAGCGTTCTCCAGATGAGTTATCACACCAGGCAAGGATAATCATCTAACAGCACTAGTGAATTCACTGAATTGGCAGTCCTCCCATTTATTGGAAGACCCCAAGCCATGAAAACATTGGTCTTCTAGCCCAGTCGGAGGTTTGCGGGGAGCCAATCACGATAATGATTCTACTCTTCCGTCATGGGGTCGCGCGACTCGCCACGATCTCATCCTCAAAAGGAAATATTTCGCCGAAGACACTCCCCAAAGGAACGAGAAGCGTTAGTAGACTAAACGTTATTTCTCCAAGGGAACCGGGGGCGGGGTCGACTCCAACCTATTTCCCCGGATCACAACGAGTCAGACCCATTTCTTCCCCATGGGGTTGGGGCCAGGATGTGGTCTACCCCATGCTCTGCATCATCTTTTCGCAGAGTATTAAAGGGTCGGGATCGCCTCGAGTTTTAAGTCCTTTCGTCTCATCAGTTCAGCAGCCATCTTCTCTACTATCTGTTGCTTCATTGACCTACTCCCTCAATATCTGCCATGTCTAAAGAGTCTTTCAGTAACTCGCCTAGCCATGTCGAGGAGGCTGATACCTCACCTCAAGACGAGAATACCATCGAGTATGATAGCAATGGCTTGAGCGGCATCGTGCGATCTCCCTATGTCCTGGGAGCTGCCGCATTGGCCTCCCTTGGAGGTTTTTCTTTTGGCTACGGTAAGTCTCAAGTTGCTGAAACCATCAGGTCCAAGGCTAATCGATTACCAGACCAGGGCGTAATCAGCATCATTCTCACCATGGACCAATTCCACGAACAATACCCCGAAACTGCCCCTGGGCATCCCGGATATGGCTTCAACGTCGGTTTCATGACTGGCATGCTCGAACTCGGCGCTTTTATCGGATGTCTTTTTCTCCCATACCTCGCCGATCGCATCTCTCGAAAGTGGGCCATGACTGTCGCCACGGTGTTTTTCATCATCGGTGCTATCATTCAAACCGCTTCTCATAACTATGGTACTCTTGTTGCTGGCAGAGCTATCGGTGGTATCGGCGTTGGCACTCTGGCTATGGGTGCGCCGTTGTACATTTCTGAGATTTCGCCACCGAATCTGCGAGGCTCTCTTCTTGTTCTGGAGGCTTTGTCGTAAGTCCAATGCACTTGGCTTGTTCTAAGAAGTATCTAACTCGTTTCTACAGAATTGTCATCGGCGCCATTGTTTCTTACTGGATTACTTACGGCACAAAGGACTTGGCGGGTGAATGGGCCTTCCGACTACCCTTTCTTCTTCAAATGGTATGCTTTGCTTCCATTTTCCAAAATAATTTGACTGCCATTTCAATAGCCTCCCGCCCTTCTGGTTGGCGTTGGCATCCATTTCTTCCCATACTCCCCCCGTTGGCTAGTCATGGCTAAGCGAGACGACGAATCACTCCATGCCCTCGCCAAGCTCCGCCGCGTCCCCGCAACAGACGACCGTGTACAAACAGAGTGGAAGGGTATTCTCACCGAGGTCCGATTTCAGCAGGAGATTATCTCCCAGGAGCACCCCAACAGCAGCGGTATAACGCTGGAGCTCAAGCAGTGGGGAGATTTGTTCCGACCCAGATGCATCAAGCGTACTGCTGTTGCTCTCGGAATTCCATTCTTCCAGCAATTCTCTGGAATCAACGCTTTCGGTACGGACAGCCCAAAATCTGTCACATTACAAGATAACACTAACAAGTCCAGTCTACTACGCTCCTACGTTCTTCAAAGCCCTCGGACAAGATGATGACATGGCTCTGATCTTGGCTGGCATGATCAACATCTGCCAATTGGTAAGTGGATGCTTCAAGTCATATGCAGCGACTCTGACTGACATCTTGGATCCATAGGTCGCTGGTATCCCTACCTTCCTTTACCTCGATAAGATGGGTCGTCACAAGCTGGCTATCTTCGGTGGTGCCGCAATGGCTGTTCCCCATCTTATCATGGCCGGTGTAGTTGGAAAGTATGATGGGAAGTGGGAATCAAATCCAGGGATGGGTTGGTTTGGCGTTGCTCTTATCTGTGAGTTATTGTAACCTGACCCTTTAACCTGAAGTGTCGAGTTACTGACCGGTTTAGACACCTATGTTCTTTGCTTCGCATGCTCATACGGCCCTCTTGCTTGGACTCTCCCCGCTGAAGTATACCCCAGCTCTCGCCGAGCTAAGGGTGTTGGCGCAGCTACTGCTATGGTCTGGCTGGCTAACTTTATTATTGGTGTCGTTGTTCCTGAGATGGTCATTAAGATCGGCTGGGGAACCTATTTGTTCTTTGGAGTTTTTTGCGCCCTGGCCTCTGTTTTTTCCTTTTTCCTTGTACCAGAGACCGCCAAGAAATCGCTGGAGCAGATTTCTCAGTTGTTTGGCGATCGTGCCGTCGCTGAAGAGGAGGCTATCTACGAGCGTATTCACCGCGAGGTTTGGGATAGCCATGCGGATGGTGCTGCGCATCTTGAAGTCAAGCATGGTCTATAATAGCATGAGTCTTGGTAATTGAGTTAAAGCCTCTGCTAGCATCAAGATTGTACATAGGATGTAGAAACTTGGCTCGGTGTTTTTATCAGATTTCTACCTAACTTGACCCCGGGCTACCTTCAAAATTGGATTGTCTTAAATATGACATTAACCTATAGTATGTGAGTGTTCAAATTTTGTTGAAAGAGCTTGCTCGAATACACGGTGACGTAGCTGGCCATGAAGTCAGTGAAGGGCCACCCTAGAACCTCGATATCCCCGTCCTAACTTGGATTCGTTAGCTTATCAGACGAAGCTAGGGCTTCAAGAAGCGGGGAAGCAACAACGCTACAACTCATCCTTACTCCATTCAACTCACCCTTGTCTTCTTTCTTCGGCCTTTTCGCCGAATCCTTATTCTTATGCCCACAACTCGCCCTTTTGCAACGAATTCCGGCGACCTCCTTCCTAATCCGTCCCAATCTTTTCTCCTCCATCAGTGCCATCTATTGGTAAATCGCTATGACTTCATTACCCCGAACAAGAACCAGCCCCTGTGATCAATGCAGAGGTTTGTCGATTCTCATGCAAAGGACCAGACACGCGAGGCTAACCATTGACAACAGAGAAGCACCTAAAATGTACGTCAATGCACATTCATCCTTGCATCTCATGAAACAAGTCATACTTAAAGTATCTAGGCGATAAAGAGACACCTTGTGCCAACTGCAAAAAAGCATCAATCAATTGCGACCGGTCAAAGAAATTTCGCATAAAAAAGCTCATCACTACTGAAAACACGTTCAAGTTTGACCCCAACCAAACATGGATCCAAGCTGGAAACCAGAGTATGTTTGTTCGACTTTCGTATCTGTTGTAAAACCTGTAGCTAACCTTTGAATGCCATTATAGAGCAACCAAACACCATATCCTTTGTCGACGAAACAGACACTACTTCTAATCGATCACGCTCCGCGCTGGGGCCTAGTTTGTCTGAAGATGAACCACAGGAAGGTGGTCTAACTTTTGCTGCCTCTGTTTTACAATCACTATCTAGGGATGACCAACGCAGACCTGATGAGCAAGACAAGTCGATGCCGGAGGCAATGTCAGAAGATACCCCAAACAGCCCGGGACGAGTAAGCAGCCATGGAGATACAGCTTTGGGCGAACCTCAAAGTCTTTCTGGACTTTCCATTCTATCCTCAGAGGAGCAGATGAGTTCAGCCACTCACTACGAGCCATCTTCATCACTTCCCGTATTTCCCTTGAGGTGGCAACACTCATCGCCTGGCGATGCTTCAACAACATTCCTTGAGCACTCAAGTACCGACGCAGACTCACCTTACAGCCCTTATAATGACAACCGCCTCTATCAAGGAAACCAGCTTCCATCGATCATGGATATAGAAGCCCATAGCCCACCATCGTTGTTAAGGGGTGGAAGCTTGCCGCAAACTCTAAGCCTGGAAGAAGCCTGTCTAATTCGCTGCTTCGTTGAAAAGCTAGCATCAGCTGTAAGGCTGCACCCAACACCGATTGTTTCAAAAACGCTTTCTCACGACTTGATTCGCTAATTACCTCGAGTAGTTCGACACCTCGGATAGAGACCATCATTATATATCTGTTATTCCTCTTCGTGCGATGCATAGCCCGTTACTTCTCAACGCTATATGTACCGCATCCGCCAGGTTTCTCACCCGCATCTGGTCCATTCAAGATCCCCATGGCATCATCGAATACGCTGGCGTAAAACTTCCCGATTTGAACATGGAATCAGCTATACACTACCACAACAGATGCATTTCTCATCTGATGGATGTCTCAGCAGACCCTGCCAACTCCTGTAGTGACGATGCGCTTGCTGCTATTACTATACTCCGCTACCACGAACAAGTAGACAGTAAGAAATCGCTGTTCACTTATTTAGACCTGCGCTGACTCTCTTAAGCACATTTCACAGGGACCGATAACGAGACCTTCTCAATTGCTGTCCGCGCTGTATTTGAAGCATCGCAAAACGAAGCAGACGGTCTATTGCATCTCATCCTCCAACCACCTCGTGGCTCAGATATTTATGCCACGTCCCTCTCGTCTCTAAGATTCTCAGCCTGCTTAATTGCACTCCGACAAGAAATATGGTCGGTTCTTATCCACCACCGACCATTTCGACTTCCCATTCTCCCAGTCGATAACTATGGCATATTTGATGATACGTTGGCCGCGGATGACTACGACTGGACAAATCGGGTTCTCATTTGGTGTGCTAATGTACTCAAGTTCTGCTTTCCAGACGACCAAGACGGGCAAACTATACACGACAACCGATCTCGCGCTGAACAATGGGAAGCCATCAAAGCATTCCAAAAGAACTGGGACGAGAAACGACCACCACACTTTGCGCCTCTCTACTACCGTGAACGAAATCCTTCCGAAGGTCGATACTTCCCAGAGTTCTGGGTTACCAGCCAGTGTCAACTTCTAGCCCTCCAACACATAGAATTAATGCGCATAGTTCTGGCTGTGCACGACTCCAAGCTTCAATTAGGCATTGGTGGGAGAGCTGCCCACAAAGCGCTGGAAGAACTGATGAGGGAGTCGACGAGGCGAATTTGCGGCCTTGCCATGTCACATAAATGGGAACAAGTGGCTATGGTAACGGCAGCTGTTGGATTGTCCATGTGTGGCGAGTACTTTCAAGACCCTGGGGAGCAAGCCGCGATTATGGAACTGATAACCTTCCTTGAGCATGAGCATGCTTGGCCGACTAGCACTTTGTTAAGCAAGCTGTGGGAAGTATAACAACAATAATGTCTTGCTGGTTTCTTTGCATCGATTGATAAGCGTCGGTCATTATATCCTGATAGACGAAGACTTGGACATTTCGAATCCCCCTTGACTAGAGTGCGGTTATGAGTTGTAAATTATAACCGGATCCCATAGATTCATGAAGCTCCTTCCCATTTGTGAGATCTCAGCGTAACAATGAGATATTATTAACAATGATACATTCATGCCTATTGGATGTATGTCAAGAAAAGGTATGGCCGGCTAGAAGATGTGGGAGGTAACCGGGGGTTAATCTTTGATAAGTCTGATATTTCTATTCTTTACTAGTTACTCAATCACCCACCACTGCACCAGGCTACGACCAAATTGAAACCTAGGTCCAGTGTAACCGTTCGATATTTGATATCTAAATTCCTTGAAAGAAACATTTCGCTGTGAAAACCTTACTAGGTGGCCAAAACCCACTATTGCGCAATATGATATGACTCATAAACAGGCAGCAGCTCGGAACCTCATGTTATTCGAAACATTTGAATATTTACCTCTTTTCAACAGCTCAAAAAGACGAAGTAAACTTGAAGAGGTATGACTGATTTCTTCTCAAGTACGCTCACATAACCGAAAATCTCGATTCCACGCAAGATGTCAAACAAAGCCGTAACCTTGCCAAGATCCCTGCCAAACCCAGCACAATGGGACAAACTCATCGAGCAGTACAAAGCTTTCAGACTACTCTCTCTTGAGTTATCACCCGAGTCTTTTGGCTCAACCTACGCTCGCGAAGTCGCCTTTCCGAAAGAAACGTGGGATTCGCGATTGAAAAATCATCTTGCCTTCAACACAGTCGTTATCTCGGATCCAGACCCTGGCTCAACAGACGACCTGACTCTCATCCTAAACTCACCATGGCTCGCATCACTCGTCCTAAGCGGCCCTCTCGAAGCCAAAACTGCCGCGAAGAATTGGGAAGACCAGATGCAATTCGACCCCGGTACTACTTACTTTGGTCCGCCGGCGCCCGGTATCGAATGGACCTACGTCCTCAACGCCATATATGTGCCACCATCTGAGAGGCGCAAGGGCTTAGCCAATAAGCTTATCGAGAATGCTAAACGACTTGCGGTTGAAGACAACAATGGAAATAAGGTTACGTTGGTCTTGCTCGTCAACTTTGACTTGGTGGCAGCTAGGAAATGTTATGAGAAATCTGGTTTTGAGCTGATACATGATTATTGGTACAATGATGGGTCGTCGACCAAGGGACATGCGGCTGTGATGAGGTTGGATATGGGTGCAGACGAGCTTTGAACTTAGGACCAAGTACTGCTATTAGAATCATATTTACCCGCTTCCCTTTTTCACTGGAACATTTCTTGAACTTTGAAGTTCGTTTCTCGGCGAAGCTCATAAATGGTGGAAAGGTAGTCCGCCGAATTCAAAGGAGCACAGCCGCGGTAACAAGGCCAAGGTGTTGTTCGCTTCCATAATATCCACCCTAGCCTCTCCCATCTGTAATATTCTCCTCATTGCCGCAAGCGAGCAGCTTGGTATGAAAGCGGTCAGATTAACCTTTACTGCTTCGAAAATTAGTCTTATTGTCGTAGCAACTATCATTATGCGATGGTGGCGCTTGATCTTGGCAATAAGCCGCTTCAGTCGAAGCGCGAGTCGCTTGATATTTTTAGGTCTTGGCTGGTTTAAGCGTTCGGCGGCTGCGCCTTGGGCTTGTTGTCATTCTTGCCCTGGAGTAAGATGAGAACCATGTAAAGAATGAATGCGGTGAACAGGATTGTATATCGATGGTGTTTGTATCTGTCAGCAGCATCATAATTTCTCACTATTTCCGACGGGTTTACGGATGTAGGGTGAGTCCGACAATCTCAAGACGGTTACCCATGTTAGAACCAGGGCGGATTATGCCGTTTTATCCATTACAGCCTTATAAACCCAAAGGGACTTGTGTATTTCAAGGTTCCACTGCATAAAAACGTCCAAGATGTCCTACTCGGGATAATTAATGCACTAAGTACTGAATGGGTTGCATGCGTCGGGACCGTCTGACCCCGTCTGTCGTGATATCTTCATAAGGAAGGTATCCCGTTATACATGCTAGATGCAGCATGGAGTAGCTTAGATCAGCATACAAAATTCTCGCATAGCGGGGAAATTTCGATAGACCGTCAGGCTAAATTGTCGATGACTGCTGCAAAGATGTTGGGTCCGAGTGGTGATGCATGCACCAAGGGCCCTCGACTCCATGAACATGTACATTAGAGCGGGGTACAGGCCTCATGACGGATCAGCTGAGCTTGGCGGTATGAGCCAACAATGTAACCCAGAAAAGTCTTACTCTAGACGGCCTTGGCAAGAAAAGGCCTTCTCCCTGGAATCAATTGAAACAATGAGCTCATAAACTCGATCGATCAATTGGAAATTCACTCAATGACATCAAATCAGTCTGTTCAATTAAGGGAGATATAAAGATCCGCGAGATCTACAACTCTCCGAAACCAACGACTCAAAGATTGACATCGTGTGTCGGTGGGGGCTTGTCAAAGCCAAGTCCAACAACCCCACCGATCGCTATCAGCTCAGACCTCGGAGCTCGGGGGGTCTAGATTATGCTGGAGGGTCATTGCGCTACCGCATGCAGGTGTCAGTTCAGAACGGAGGAGGATGGTATCGCTCACTACTCTACTACGTAGTAGAGCGTACTACGTAGTAGTGGAAGAGATATGGAAGTGTCATTCGTAATTCTGTTCAACAGCTTGTTAGCTCGGAGGCTGGCTCGTTAATAGCTCTCGTATACAGAGTACGAATGAATGGCATGGATGTCCGTATAGCTTTCCCGGTCCGGCCGAGAGTCGTATCCGAGGGTTCAACGCCAGGAAAAAAAAAACCCCAGGGTCATAGACGATCTCAGCCAAAGTCCCTTAATTATCGTGACCTGGCCTGACGTCAGCACCAGGAACTGCTCCTTTGACTGTCACTTTCCGCTTACCTTTTAGTCTAGTCCCTGCGCGCATACACACACAGCCCGCTCACCCACAACACCGAGCTAGAAGGTCGACGGGGGATCTAGACCCTAGAAAATGGACGGTCGGAAACTCGTATCGTTGGTTGATAAGACGCCGATAGTCAAAGCCACTGAATGTTACCATTTATCGGATCTAGAAATGCCATTACAGAGTTTGTACTACGGAGTGTAGACTCCGTTCCAGCCGTTAATCGTACTTCACTACAGCAACTGATGATTCACATGATTACGCGCGCACCCGTCAATCCCCAAGCTTCTCCTCACGAACCGCTGACAGGGATGGTTATCGGCTAGCGCCCGTGCTATTGGTGTTTGGGTGGAGGGAGTGGAGATCCATTCCGTGTTGGAACTGGGGTGGCTTGCAGACAGGGCAACCAGGGGTTGCTTAGTCGACGCAAGCGCAGGGAATACGAGACTTGATCATCATCGTCTGATCGATATAAACCGAGGTCGTGACAGGGAGACGACTAGGATCTTCAAGCAGTCAGTCAACTGATTTAAACCAGCCTCCTCTTCACCAATTGCGATACGACTTCATCCTCCTACTACTTTAACGTGCGTGAGAACTCTCATCTTTTGACATTTTAGCTATTGTATAATTGTACATTGCTGACAAGCCCTCATCTGCTGTCCACCGTTTCACAACATCACCACCAAGAATGTTCGCCAAAGCCTTCGCTGTCCTCGCCTTTGCGGCGCCTGCACTTGTCTCAGCCCAGACTTCCACAAAGTGTAACCCTCTCACAGCCAGTAAGTCTCACACAGTCAAGTTTCACACACATAGATGACTTACACTCCTCAGCCTGCCTTGCCGACCCAGCTTTCGGTAAAGACACTGTCCACTGTGACTTCACCAAGGGTGCTTGCAGCGCTTTTGCAGAGGATGATGGTACAGCTGTCGAGCACAACGGCAAGGGTGCTGTCTTCACAATTGCAGGACCTAACCAGGCTCCTACAATTGCGACTGGCAAGTTCATCTTCTTTGGCCGCATCGACATTGAAGTGCAAGCTTCCACTGGCGTCGGTATCTGCACTAGCGCTGTGCTCCAGTCCAACAACCTTGATGAGGTATTTTCTAATGCTCCATTTACATCGATTACCTACTAACGCCTCATAGATTGATTGGGAGTGGCTTGGTGGTGACAATGCTCAGGTTCAGTCCAACTACTTCAGCAAAGGTGACGTGAGCACCTACGACCGTGGTGCTTTCCACCCCGTTGAGAACCCCACTGGCCAATTCCATCTCTACTCCATCGAATGGACACCCTCCAAGATCGACTGGATCATCGACGACACAGTTGTGCGCACGCTCAACTACGCCGATGCCAAGGGCGGTTCCGCATTCCCCCAGACACCTATGCAGGTCAAGCTCGGCACCTGGACTGCTGGTTCTCCCGACGCTGCCGAGGGTACTGTCATCTGGGCTGGTGGTCTTGCCGACTACTCCCAGGGTCCCTTCAAGGCTTACTACAAGAGCATTTCCATTGTTGACTACGCCGGTGGTGACGCTCCCACAACCAAGACTGTGAGGGAATACCTCTATGGCGATCACTCTGGTAGTTTCAAGAGCATCAAGGCCGTTCCTTAAGTGTTGTAGTGTTTTAATGACTTTGAAATGAGTGAAAGGAATGGATACTTAATGAGGTGGACTAATGAAGAGGTGGAATCATCAAGGCTAGCATCGAATTTATAGACAATGAATATCAAATGTGAAATTTTCAAACTATTGACTATACTCTGCTATGCATTGAAATACTTTTGAATTTATGCCCTTGGGAACTTATTGAGTGCCATCCAATATTTTCTTGGTGTAGTACCCCGTACTTCAAACGAGACGTCCTTTTTCATCTTGAAAGCTCATCTATAAGCAGATAATTCCAATATTTACTTATATAAGAACTAAAAGCAGGTGACAGAACAGACCTTTGAAGACGTTTGAGTTGCTAGAAGGAGGAACAAGCGAGCCTTAGATTTCAATGACATTTCCTGCACTTACGTATTGGACACACCAGCGATAAGTGCGGATGCTTCAAGCAGAATAGTTAGCCTTGATCTCGTCAATCAAACCTGGGGCATAAAAAGTACCCAGAATAGTGAACCCGTAGTTGAGGTAAGATAGAACACAGCTATCAATCTGGCATCTGCCCAAGGTCTGTTTGTATAGCATGTTGCTACTTGTTGGTCTATCATATATTCCTGTCGATACCAGAAGTCGATGCGCACTTGGTGTGCACTGTTATTCAACTCTCCAGTGAAGCATCTACTAACAGTGATAGATTTCTTTAATCCTGATATAATACTTGCTTCGTGTTGTATTCGTCACTATTTAAGAAGGAGGTTGTATAATACGGTTAGTACCGGCGAATGTAGATAGAATAAAAGCATAAAGAATTAAGAGAAAGGTGCTCGGGACTGTAGAATATATTTCTAGAGAACTTAAAACCCCCGTTACAAATTCTCTTAATTTGAGGTAACTCTACTAACTGAACGATGATCGATAGATCCAATCAATGTGTAAGAAAGAATCAGTTTCTCTCTTCACCTTCTTAATCCAATACCATAAATACACACGATTAACGCCAAAACTCAGTGTTTTCTTTCTTCCAAGCTGTAGTGCTCATTGCAGTCCATCGTTGTCTCCTAAGTGTTGCTCAAAAGCCTCTTACGTATCGGTCAATGGCCAGCTATATGGCATTCAGGAGATACCGGGAGCTAGCTTGACGGAAAGTGACGACGGTATGCATCCTCTGACATGCGCCTCTGACGCGGGAGATCACGATTGGGTTATGGGACCCGCCTGGCACACGAGGGGAGATCTTGTGGTCGGATGCTGCCTGTGCTACTAACTTCAGCGCTCGATGCTTGGGTGATTCTCTCCGTTTTAAGACTCTCATCCTGTTGATTTTCTCCCGGAAGATCGCTGTCGAACTCTTCATCTTCGTCAGACTCATTTTCGGCAGCGAGCCTGGCGGCTCTCGCTGCCAACTCCTGGCGACACTCTGCATAGCATTCAAGATACTCTTTAACCGAACCTTTGTTGATAGTATACGGGCAATCCTTGTCAAACACCTTTAGCTTGTTCAACTGAACCCAGCTGGATTTGCAGTTGATTGGAAAGTCCTCCAGCTTTTTGAAGAACAAAACAGGAAGCGAGCGCTTATGAGCTAATCGCCCGTTGTCTTCGAACCCAGGGGCCCATGGTCTGGGAACAAGATCGCCTTCCTGCGCTCCGTCGTAACACTTGGGAATTTCCCCGTTGAGGCTTACATTTTGGAGTGTTGTGGTATAGTCGAATCTTTCGAATGTCCCCCATGGCAGAATCATGGCTGGTTGAAAGATATTGGGCTTTCCCCACCGGACAGCAACAATGTCACCTGGGCTTAGGTCGACAATTCGACGGTCAAGATCACTAAAACGGGTAGGCGGCTTCCATTGATATGATTTGGCTTTTCGTCTTCTAGTCTTTCTTTTGTTTGCGCCAGGGGCAGATGATGCTTGCGTGGGTTGAATGTCGGGACTTGGTGTCGCTAAATTGTTGTTGGTTGCAGGAGGGCGGGCGATGTCGGCCATATTGTTTCTCTCGGTAGCTTCGTCCTGCCTTTCATTGAGTCGGGAACGCTTGGCTGGGCGGTTCTCAATTGAAGACACAGTAGAGACTGTTCTTCGAGGACGTGTGCGGTGGGCTTGTGCGGTGGTTGAGCATTGGTCCTCGGAGCCTGTAGGTAGAGGTTGATGCCAATTGTCTGTATCATGTTCTGGGTTGAACTCATCATCGGCTCCATTATCGTCATGGCTTACGAGACTCTGTGTCGTCCCGGGAACCTGGCCATCGGAGTCAAGCCGGCGGGAGTTACTCTGGCGAGACGGGGAGCTTCGCGTCGGCGTGAGTATCGAGCCAGTCTGACCTCGTCCATGTCCGAGTGCTGGAGCACTTGAGGAGAGTGCTGACCGCGAGCGAATCCTCTGGGAGGTACTGGCCAGGCGATCACTGGCATCTTGGAACTGCTGTGCAAAGTGTTTTATATCCCGCTCGATCTCCTTCTCAAGATCGGCCTTCTCCGTGAAGAACCTAGTGATCGGTCCATCGTCAATATCCCCTAGAGTGTCTTCTCGAGCAAACTTCATCTCGTTCTTGATCAACCGCCGGAGATGCTCGAGCCGTTCTTGTCGAGCGATGTTCTCTGGCGACGTAATCTGGCTAGCCGCAGCTATGAATGACTCATAGTTTTGGCGTATGACCTTGGCTTGGTCGATCAGGTCGTTCATGATGCAGATGGGTATGTAGAGAGAGGAGAGCGACACCGCTGTTCGATAGATCTCAAACGATGAAGAATAAGAGGAAGGGATTTGCTGAGATACTCTCAGCTTATGAACAATGTGTGAGTTGAATTGAAAACCAGGTTGGTGGGAGACAAAGAAATTTCAGGAGCCTTAAGCTGTTGGTTGTGTTCAGCCAACAGCATCTCATCACTCCTCTTGTCCAATCAGCGGTTGGCTGAACAAGGATAGTGCTGCAAGAAGTCTTGGCTGTGCTATTCATGCCCTGTTTGTTCGTCTATTAGCGTGTACTCGGCTTGCATATGCCTGAGATATCCTCCAGTTAGAGTAGATGAGACGCAAGTCAGTCAATACATTACATTCATGTTAGATTATGATAGGTAGGTCATTGGCTATAGCTGCAAGCCACTTCTCACCCACTGGCAGCAAACGGACCTACTAACAGTCTTGTTAACGATCACACCTTTTTTTGCGGGTAGCTGCAGCGTACCCGCTAGACATTCAAACAGATCTTTTGTCATGTTTGATGATCCCAGCTTTTGGGGTTGGTGGGCAAAGCAAAACCTAACGTTTCCTCTTTTCTCTTCTCTCTTTGGCCAGCCATCTTTTATCAAGCACAGCCACTCGACAACTCAGTCCCGCGCACATCATGTTATGGCGGTGAAGCTTTTTGCTTCATCAAATAATGCTTAAAGTAAGCTATGATGCAAAACTTCTTTTATCCTAAGAAAATGCCCCTTACTAACAACCCCATAATAAGAGTAAGTAAAGACGTGTCCATTAGAAGCCAACGACAAAAAGTGCGACTTGGACAAGCAGGGTAAAAGAAGAGTGAATCAGAACCTCACGGATAAAGCAAACCCAATATTGATATCGTGTCCGATAGAAGTGTTCGGTGTCCTCCGTCATCTAGCGAATCCAAGCCTGCCTGATTGGTCGGCCTTCAGCTAGTGGTTTTTTTATAACGATAACTTCTCTTTCATATGCTTGTCCAACTATTCATTAAAAATCAGAGATAGAATCAAATTGACCTATCTTGATGTCTCTGCAAGCTGGCGCGGTTTCGTTCTTCGAATATTCAACTAAACAATGCCTAGATAAGTCAATCAAACAACCACTACTTTTACTCCCCAGTCCTCTAACCGCGAACCCATTCGCCACCACGAACTCTTAGCCATAAGGGTTAAATTGCCCACGTCGGCGTTTCCTTCACCGCGAAAGAATGCCATAGCGTCGTCGCGATGGGATCGGGTCATCGGAAAATCCTGCCGGTGCCGTTTCGCCCGGCTAAGGTTGAAGTGGCGCCAACTTCATCAGTTGTCAAAAAGAAGCGGATCGGCACTTGGGTTTCGTGCAACAAATGCTGCAGTAGGAAGACCTCAGTTTGTCCACATGCAGCGTATTTCACTCACAGACTAACCGTTTAGTTTTGTTATTTACTTTTAGTGCGACGGTGGTCGGCCAAGCTGTTATCGCTACAGCCAGCGCGGCGATGTGTGCATCTACGAGACAGGTCCGGGAGGTGAGGCACGTCGAATAGAAACAGAGCATCAAATATCAGAGCTCCAAGATCGTCTCCAGCAGCATGAAGACATTTCAGAACGTCTTCCATCTGTAAGCGAAGACGAGGCACTCACGATACTTCGACGATTGAAATCCACTCCTGATCTGGAAACAGTCTTACTTCTACCAGAAGTTCTATGATGCCGACACGCCCTTCTAGTATTGAAACTGCCCGTGCAACACTTCCATTTACTCTGTAAAGCTTCGATTTTGAGTTGGCGGTGCTGCACGGTAATACATATCCAGTTCTTTCGGAGGTTGATATTTCGACTATTGATCTAAGCAGCATATTCGAGCGCCGTACGAAATATGTCCTCCCATATGTTTCTACACAATCTTTACTTGAGGATTACGAGGCACTTGCGATGGAACCCTTTCCTAGCAGTCCAGAAAAGAGCCTCACTTGTGGACCACCATTCTTTCTCCTGGGCATCAGCAGCCGTAACAACTCGCCTGTATCGGGTCCTCTTCAGGACAGGGTGTACTATGATCCGCGACTTCGAGACGTAAACGCTCACTACTGGACTCGTGTTCTGATAAGCGACGAGTTTGCAGCTAGCTTACTCTCTGTATACTTTGAAAACGAACATGCTATAATCGGCATATTTGATATATCCACCTTTCTCTATGACCTTGTTGATGGTCGCATGGATTTATGTTGTTCTTTCCTTGTCAGCTCCTTACTTTGTTTGGCTTCGGTACGTGACACTTGTCTTTCCTGTGTGTGGGCATCTCGTTGACTCTTGGACGTCAGTTATGCTTCTCTTCCCTCGACTCCCGAGCTTGTCCACTGGCGACTGCTTTTCTAAATGAGGCAGAGGCTCTCTAGCAAGTAGAGCGCTAGATAGACTTGGTCCCCAATCTTGTCGCAATGATCACCTTAGGAATAGCTACGATGATGTGTTCGAATTAACTTGGCCATAGCAAGATTTTCTAGGTTACACATGACTGTGGCTGTTTACCAAATGAATCGGACCTGTAGCTACAATCAAATTTTCGTGTTCTTGATAAGTAGTAGAGGATATACACAAACCTTTTCACCAGCTGTACAGCGTCAAACAATCTTCTCGCAACAACCTGCCCATTCAACTATAAGCGACTTTTGAAAGTGTTAGTTTTATAAATTTAGGAACCTTTTGAACACCGTGCTTTGATCCGCAGGGTAACGTTCGCCGCCAGCGATTAGATAGCTATCTCAAGCATATGATAGTGAAAAAGGGAAGGCCGACTCCTAGTCCAGAGGATATGAGGCCAGCTTGGATAGCCCGAGAGGCAAGGTGAAAGTTGATATAGCAAAAAATCACCCCCAAACCATTACTTCACATAGCAAAAGTGTGGTTCCGCCCGGGATTGAACCGGGGACCTTCTCGGTGTTAACGAGATGCCATAACCAACTAGACCACGGAACCAAGGCTTATGATTGGTTGAGAAGCTGAGCGATAATCATCTTGATATCGTGATGGCCAACGATGGTTGCCTGTCTTTGCCAGATACCTGGATATACCGGCTTTCCTAACATTTAACGACCTCTAACAAGTCCAGTGAGTCAGACAAGTATGTGTGAATTGTTTGTATGAGAAACGGTAGAATGGTGTGGCAGCAGAGCAAAATATGTTATTGAATTATTCACTTGACTAGGTAGTTTAGCTTTGTCTAATAAAGCGCTGCTTGTGAGACTTGAAAAGCCTGGATCGGTCCAGTAGCTCCCCAGTCGCTGAACGAATAAAATCAACTTGTAGGTTGTTCGCATCCTGGAAGCGGATAGTGGCATAACTGAAATCATCCGCATAAGCAAATGCATTTGTTGCTTCTTTCTTTCCCACGGCGCTCAACCCTTCAATGTTACCCGCTCCTCCAGCGACTATGTACATAGGCGCCTTGGGATCTTGCTGTCCCGCAGAGTCAACAGTTCCGTTGTATACCGGATGGAATCGTTGAGAGTTGTGTACGTGACCAAAGACGCCCAGATCGACGCCGTACTTGTAGAACAGGCCTTCGAAGGCTTCTTGGCAGGGTTTGCATCCATCATCGCCAGTGGTGTACCATGGACGATGGCCCGCAACAATGACCCAAGGTGTAACATCTCGATCAACAGATGCCAGATCCGCCTCAAGAAACTGTAGCTGTTGGTTTGGCCGGCCAAAGGGTCCGCTGTTCAGGTTTGCTGAACCACCCGGCGCGTCAGGCGCATCAGGAAAGTCGGTTTCGGTGTCGATCATAACCACATGCGCCATCCCATACTCAAAAGAAAACCAGAATGGAGGGTTGGCAAGCTGCTTTGCTTTGTTGGCATTTACTCTCGCAGTATCGTCCGAGGATGTCGATGAAAACGCTAGAGGCATGATTTTACCGAATCTGTTCATGAAATCTGTAAAATTCTTCTGTCCTTCTGGACAAAGTAGATTCAAGAGTGGGACCTCCTCACAAGCAGCTTCATGGTTTCCAGGTGACACCATGTAGGGCTTTCGGCCTGAGATTGGGGCCAGTTGATCGTAGAACGTCTCTAGGATGGCTTGGTAAGCCTCTTGTCCATGGAGAAGATTCTTTGGTTTCAGGAACCAATCGTCAGCGTATGCAAGGTCGCCTGGATGAATAATAAATTCGTAATCATCAACTGTTGTTGCGAGCCTACCGATGGTTGTATGATTCAGCGATGGTTGGACGGTCGGAATTACATCCCGCTTGGACTGATCCATATTGATCGTGAAACCATCTTGTCCGTACACGCCAAGGTCAATAATGGCATTGATGGCGAACGGGGTTTTATCTCCGGCTGTGCGAGGACTGAGAAAATGGTCGACGGTTGAATTCTTCGAGGTAATTTTGTAGTAGTACGTTGTTGCTGGTGACAGATTGCCGATAGTGACGGAATTCGCCCACGTGCGCGAAGTAGGGTATGTCACCGAACTATCGAAGCATGCTTGCTGGTTCAATGCGTTCTTGGAGGTACCATATTGAACGCAAGGCTTAGCTTGCTTGGCGTAAGTGTTCCATCCAATGGTTATACCTAGACTCATATTAGGTATCATGATTAGTTATATGATAATGAAGACTAACTGTTCGGTCCGTCCAAAGAAATACGTTGTTGAACTGGGGTTGACAGATCTGACGGAAGAGGTGGAAAGCTAACTGCAGCTCCGACACCAGCTATCAGGAACGGCAAGATGGTGACTAAACTGCCAATAGAAGTCATGTTGCCGTAAACCTCGTTGTATTGAACAGCGAACTTGAAGCTGCTCAACGATGTGGAATTGAAGTTAAAGAAAAACACCGCATGTTTAAGACCTCCCAATGCCTAGCTATATACGTTGTATCTTTCGCCGCTCATTCAACTTCTTGTGCCGCATACCCGGCCAGTTACCTTAGTCCCACGAAGCATCCTGATTGAGAACATGCTCCGAGGCCAGTAATATGAGAATGGTCAGGGTGCAATACTCAGCCTGTGAATAACGACAACCTCGTGGTTATTCAGCATCGTTTCATTGGTTGAACAAGTCGGTCGCCCTAAACCGGCAACCGATCGACCCTTTGTAGCTCCACCATGCCTCAACCACTCTTTGCCGAGGTATTCTCCGATATGAGATGTAGAGTAATGCACCTGCCAGCTAAGACTGTAGACAGAGTTTACCACGTTCCTCTTGTAGAAACGGCACCCTAGCTTCTTATCGACCTGCCCTTTTCGTTAGATAATGGTTGCAAAAATAACCTTTGACGTGCCACAACGCTGTCTTGCTTGAAGAACTTCTGTAATGTAATCTTCCCCGAAAGTCAGAATCAGAAATCATATTAAAAATACCTGACGGCGAGTCATTCTTTGGAGAGGAAGAGAACCTTCGGACTGTTGATGATTGATAGATGATGATCAGTCATATCAAGTACAGGGACTCGGTAGTATTCATATTGATCAGGATGTAACTTTTAGCTACGAAGTGTGCAATCAGGTTGAGTAAGTCTACTCAGGCTTCCGAGCATAAACTACCCGCTGTCGATAGAAAGGGTGGAAGTTGCCCGAACGAATCTCGCGCCGAAGCTGAGCGCAGTATAAGGAGACCTCCTCCTTAGACCAGCCAAGAACCATGTTTGCCATAAACAGGACGTATCCTTCATAGTCCTGCTCCAAGGCAGCTTGGGCAAACTGGCCAATCTCCTTGAGCCGAGCGTCCTTGGCCCATCCTCCAATTGGCGCCTGAGTTAAAAGTCAGCATATAGCTAGAACAGGACACAGGTAGTGAAATGCTTACTTTCAAATCCCAGACTTTAATATCGACGAAGCCGGCGTCTTCCATGTACTTGATCTGGAGGTCCTTATCGATAATCTCAAATGTTCGATTCAACTTCTTTCCTCCCTCGATAAAGAATTTACCCCATTCGTTGATCGCGCAAGTTTCGGTTACGGTACCGTCGTCGCTCTCCATTCGCGGGGAAGCTTCGTAGCTTTCAACCCAACCGCCGGGCCTGCAAACCTTGAACGCTTCTTTGAAGAGGGCGGACCAGTCACTGATACTACCATAGAGATATCGCATATGCACGTAGTCGAATGAGTTCGGGTCGAAAGTCCACTCTTGGGTACAATCTTCGATTTCACTGATAATGTCAGCTCTGATCACGGTGAACGAGTTGATAAGGGCTTCTTACAACTTCAGATTCGGCGGGACCCAGCCCGGCTGGATTGGAGAAATGTCCGTTCCAACGACTTCGGCGTTAGGGAACTCATCGGCAAAGTCGCTATGTCCGAATCAGTAAAGTTCCCAACCTTGTTAAAGGTTGAATTACATGGCCCAAATACCTGCCATGCTGATTAGTCTTGTGTTCCTCTCCATCGTAATGGCTTCCAGTACTCACCAGTTCCCGTTCCAACATCCAACACGTTCTGATGTTCCAATTAGCAGTCATCCCACCAAACTGTTTACGTTCCAGAGTGAATCACGCACTTGGATGTCGTCTTTTAGCGGAGCCAAGTGAAGTCTTCCTTTCAGTGACAACGACAAAAGATGGTGGCTAGGAAGATTTAGTCTTCGACCCACAAACGCGAACGACTAGGTATACTGACTTGATATCCATGGATTCATTGTGATGCTCATCGTTGGGCGTCCTGTCAGATATTAGCTCCAGTAAGCCAGCTCTTGAACGACTTTCATACCAATATTGGGCATTTCCCCGCTCAGAGTGATATGTTCGTCCATGGATTAAACGATAGTGGAGAATACTCGACGAAATTGACTCGGTTGAACTCGCGACATCATCTCCGACAGCTGAGTCCGCATCATCCTCTTGGGGGACATCCTGCTTGACATTAGTATATGTGGCAAAGACTATTGAATCAGCATACTTCAGCAGTCAAAGTGGCCCAATGCTGAGCATTGTGAAAGTTTTCGGGAGACTCAGCGGCCTCCACAGGGGTTTGTTCAGTAGGTACTTGTTCGGCTGGGGTTTGCTCGGCTGGAGTTTGCTCAGCTGGGGTTTGCTCCACCGGCGGGGATGAGGCGGGTGCTCTTTGAGGAGAGCTCTTTTCTGTTGGCTTGTCTGTCATTTTGTCAATTGAATGCGAAAGATTATTGTGACCAACAGGCTTAGCCAGGGGAACAAAGGGAGAAAAGGCGGAAAAGCCGACAACGCAATTATGTTACAACGTGGGAGCACGAGCGGAGCCTTTGGGTCTGCTGATTCAGACCCCTGGCAAGTTATTTCTTTGTACAATCATTGCCCCGTTGAGGTTTCCGGTGGAGTGGTGAGACCCTGTCCGCGTGCCACGTCACTCCACTAGAGGAGTAGTTTGTGCTGACGAAATTTGGTGTCCATTTGACAATTTACGCGACCATCTGATAAGAATCTTACCCGGTAGTCTGGCTGCCTCAACGTATCATAATGACTTATGATACTACAGGTAAGAAGAGATAAAAGGAAGAAAAGATTGTTTTTTTCTTGTGAGATGTAGTACCTCATTTTGTTCTATAGACATATAAGTAAAGGAA
>JABEXW010000137.1:0-62000 GCA_013266185.1 Fusarium sarcochroum | reverse complement strand
GTACTTAGATAGGTTCCTCATCACATTTGACCCTCATCCCCTCGTTCCTGTGCTAGGAGCGTCATACGGGCCGGCAGGGGGTGTCTCAACGGGCGAGGGCCACAGGCAGAAGATGTGGGCGGGAAGTAGTGCCGGGGCGAGAATCAGGCCGCTGTTCTGGGGATTGAGACACCTGCGGCATGCAAAACCTGAGGGTTTAGACAAAATCTGTGTGAGGGCGTGTGGACTGGGGTATCAAGCCAGGAGGATCGGTGGGGTTCACGCCGATTCTGTCGGTACCACGCCAAAATTAGCGTAGTACTGACAAGGCGAGCAACGAGAAAACAGGGTGGTGATGGTGATGGTAACGGATGGGGCCTCCCGCGGCTATGATTGCGTCGCAGTGTGAGTCTTTCGAAGAAGTGGGCATCATCGGGTCGTCTGGACTCTAGGCAAGTCACCCCTGCCGCTAGGGATACAACTTACATGGAGTAATGGGTCATGGAAGGGATGCAGAAGATTTGGGCCCACGGGCTGGAGTCGTAATAAAACTCAGCATGAGCATTCCCAACCAATCTCAATCCGAGATCCACGTACTACTCGACCCGTAAGCAGGGGTGTTGAACTCTGAAGAGGGGTATGTCAAGGGTTGTAGCACACGGCGCCACAATACAGATGCGTCTCTGGGGCTTGAACTGGGGGACCTCGACTAGGAAGCGCCGCGTCCAGGCCAAAAGAATGGGACATTTCCTGGTTGCTAAAAGTGCCACTCGGGAAGGGTCTTGAATCTCATTCAAGTGGGATGCGCATCACCGCTTTGATGGATTGGCATGCTTCTGGCTCAAAGTACTGTGAGCACCCCTGCTGTAGCACATGTAGTTCCCATTTCTCGGCTTGATGGTGACTTGTAAGCGAATGGAAGCAGGGTGTGGTGCAAGTTAGGTGTTTCTGTAAGAAGAAACAATCATATCTGATCGACAAGCGCCCGGGGGATGGCAGATGTTTGCAACGAGTTTTGGGTCCTTCATCACCATGGTGGTAGGACACCGGTAAAAACGGTTTGTATCCGCATCTCGGTGATTCCTTATGCGTATCCTGGACACGTTCTTGTGATCACTATTCTCGGTCTGCGCTGGTTGGGCTGGCTTCTAAATGTTTGGCCGATATGGCCTGAATGCTAACAAACAATGTGTATGCTGGACCTCGATGGATAACTTGATAGTCTGACGGGGATGGCTTGGCCATTGCCGTGAAAGTTTGGTCAATCAGACGAGGTGTCAGCAAGGGCAGGATGGCGCAGCGCATTGAACGTCGACCATCGCAGGGCATCCGGTAACTAGAGTTGATGGGGAATTCAACAGGGCTGTCTCCAATAGCGAGACGTGGAACCGCATCCGTATACCAAATAAGGGTGGGAATGGCGCTTCATTTGATAACACAACGAACGCTTGGCCGACACCAAGTTACATGCGTGTAAGGCCAGTGTGCGTCCCTCAACAGTGCCGTAATAGCAAACCATCTAAATAACGCCGGTGAATTGGTGTTAGTGCGCTTGTTCGCGTGGATTATCGCCCTGTAGAAAGCAAATGATGCCTCCTGCGTTGGGCGGTGTGGGTGCTGTTGGTGGGAATCTCGAGTGGCGAGAACACCAAACACAGGCCACAGGGACGCTTAAAGCAGAGCTCAGTGGACGCGGGTACCTAAGACATTGCCGCTGCACAAAATCACTCCGCAGAGCAAGGTATCAAAGACGATAGGGCGGGTTTGCTTGCAGGGAACGCGCCCTGGGCCAAGGCTAGGCACCTCAAGTTAGATTGTTGTATGGATAGGAAGAAAGGCAACAAGCGCCAGATCAGGGAGACGAGACCTCGGGCCACAAGTCGGACTGTTCCTAGAGCATGCCTAACGACTAAGGCACCCCTGACAGAGAGGCCTGAGACGAGTAATGGAAGGTAATAATGGAAGGTACGTATCCCTGCCCACGAGCGTGACGCCTGCCCGAGGCCCCGACGGCCTGAGCGTCTGCAAATCAAGTCACAGTGACTAGGTTCGTACTCACAGGGCGCAGCTTCCGCATGTCTCCAAGACCTGAGCGGCCCTTCTCCGTCCTGGCTCTTGCCTTTCCCATTATTGTCCTCCGAGAGTGCAGAAACCCCACCATCCACAACAAGCAAGCGTTAAAGTCATCAGTTGTCAACTCACCCATCAGCCAAGCGCCAAGTGCCATCTTTTTCTTCTCCTCCACTCAGGGGCTGTGAAAACAACGACAGATTTCCAACCTGGGTAAACTTTGGAGGGTCAGCTCGTGCAACAACCTGCAGTACTACTTCCTTTCACAGGGTCCCGTCGGTCTCTCTAAGCCCCTGTGCTGCACCAGCGCCGGCATGGCTTGAGCAGGCCTGTTTTTCGTTTTCTGGGCTTGATTTGGCTTTCCCAATGACTGTGCCATGGACTTTGATAGCCTGCCACGTCGTCTAGCGACTCAGTTCCGAAACCGAAACACAACTGCGCCTGCATGCCTACAAGCCCATCAAACCAAGGATATGCCCAAGGCTTCGGCCAAGTACTATCTGAGGCTAGGAGGCCTGAGACGAGGCTGATCAATTTAGGTGCTTCTTGACAAGCACTTGATCATCCATGTATCAATCGACGAGACTTTCATACAAGTCAAACAAATCGATGACAACAGCATCATGCATGCCGCACAGAATCGTCCACCCGTCTTGACAACTCACCCTTGTCGATAACAGACAGAAGCGGTGATCATTAGCAAGCTCATCTTCTTCACAAACACATATCCGAAGCCCCGCCCGAGATGTTGCGATAATAACAATAGTCTCGGCTTTTGCTCCTGCTCTGTCACCTCCCTCGTCTCATCCCATCACCCCTCTTCCCAAGGGATACGTACAACTCATCAAATTCATACATCAAAATTCGCTTGGGCTGTTTCTTTACGAGGATGATCCCTACTCTGGAAGTTCCATTGCTGACCATGATAGCCGTGAGAACGAAGAGTATCTGTGGAGCACTGCACATGCACATGCTGCTAGGCCTAGCACTCTTTACGAAGCCAGTGTCGTCCCCTCGGAAGATCTGGGCGTCTCACCGTACTGTTACTGACAACAGGCCCTCTGCGCTGACTAGCCCACCACGGAAGGGTTGGGTTGCAGAGGGATCAGCTGCCCGGGACCGCGAGTAGGTGAAAGAGTCCCATTTTCTGAAGGTGCCAAACTATTTCTGAACTGCCCTGATCGTCCACTGAATCAGTTGCTAAACAAGGGCTGTACATATTTATGCGCCATCCATATGTCCCCTGCGAAATTTTGGTGGAGAGGGGAATGAAAGCGTGCCGCCTCGATGGATCTTTAACTTTTTTATCTCAAGCAACCCCGGTGAATCCTCGAGCCTACAGTCACTACATTCAATAACAGCCAAGTGGTGCCTGTGGTCGTTCCGTTTAGGCAGTGATACGAGTCGATCTATTATGCGCGTAAATTATGAACATACTCCATACTTGGCAGGAGAATTTGACGACTGCAGAAACCTAGCGCTACTCGCCGGACACCGGAATATGTCACAAACTACGGATACGTTAGAACCGTTGCCTCAGAGTCGAAATTGTCGCAAGCATTGCAATCAGTTGAGGATGTCAATAGCAGCATTGCTGGCACCACAAAAGACCAACCTGAAGGTGGATCTAAACAGAAGGCGTGGGCTGCTTCACGCCGTTGTGGACGAGTTCAATGCGTTGTATACCCTCAGAATCAATAACATGAGCAGATGACGATCCTCTGGAAAAGCTATTCCTTTGGCAAAGCTTGCGGATCTGCCTCTTTCAACACGACTAGCTGCCTATTTTTACTTCAGCTGCCCTGGCTGGCTTGCTTGCTTGCTAGCTAGTCCAACCCAGCAAGGGGACCGGAATGTACAGCCAACTTCTCAGCTCATCTCATCTTGGAACTCGCTCCCTGGGCCTGCACTAACTTGGGGAAATACCATTCTCAGAAACTTACATATGGCTCATCAAGGCTTGGAGGTTCTGAGCTGGGGCGCGACTCGCCTGTGGGCCATGGACGGTCAACCGTGAGGTGTCCCACTGAAGATGGGTGGATGCCACTGTCTTCTGCCTCGTGACTCGTTACTTTTAGCACCAACAGAGCAAATCTGGATCACGCATTGACTGTTTTACACAAACATTCATCTCACCCAGGCTGCCAGGCTGTCAGGGCACGAACAAGGCCGCCGCTCTGGGCGGAACGCTGTAACACGGGGCTGATGACTGGCTAGTTTGCCAACTTCTCCTTACAGTGTTCATGTGTCACCTCGAGTCACGGAAGCGCAGCCACCACCATGTGATGATTTTCAGAAGCTTTTGCATAAGCTAAGCTATGCTTTACCCAACATAACACAGCGGCTGGCCCCTGGCGAAGCGCACCACACCATCCTTACATTTTGCTCCACGCTTCGTGTCCGCCTGTGTCTCGAATCAATCACATCTGCCTATCGCGGCTGACGAGGACCTCCCAACCATCTGCGTCATCCAAAATATCTCTGCACAACCGATCTACCATAGGTTACTATCCGTTACAGGATGTCGGCCTAATTCTAGATTGGCTTCTCCCATAAATTGTACAGATACGGGCCTAGAACGGACCCGACAAACATATTATGGATGTTGCAAGCAGTTTCTGATGGGTTTACCCACAATCCATCTCCCTCGCTTTTCAAGACCAAAGGCATGTTCACTTGTCTCGCATGGCCAACTTGAGCATCAACAACCCCCATCTGCTCACGATACCCTCCTCGAGGACTGGGCATCGCTGATCACATATTCGTCATAGTCTTGCAAAGATAAAATAATAACATGGATCTCGGCTGAGCCATACACGTACCAGAGATCGCCTTGTGGTTTTCCAACTCCAATCATCCTTTGGATGTTTCCACCCTTCTTCGGACCCAAATCAAAGATCCTGCGCCTAGCCCACTGAGGCTGAAATTTTGTTGTCTTGCTTCACATCTTCATGCACGCAGTTGATTAGGAGCACCCCTGTGACTTTTGCACACTACCCCTCTACACCATTCCAGCGATGGATACCCTTTCGTAGCCGAGTACTGCTAGCTCGACAATCCGCCTGAGACGCTAACTTTCCTTACGATCGGCAATTCAATTCGACGTTTAACATGCATAGTCACTAGTCTATCAGCGTCACACAAAAGGCAGCCGACCTGGATCCCGATTGATCATACGTGTTTGGGTCAAACATCGTTTCAACCGAAGACTACTAATGAACACAAAACTCTTGGTATCTTTTCAAACCTAGAAGTTTCCAGTGCATCGAAACTTGAAACCGTGTCGGTATACAGCACCGAACTGTTAAATATCGAAACATCACTTCGTGTAAACCATCACATCAACTGGTCAACGTTTGGCTTGGCAATTAGACCGAATTCTTCCATCACCAAACCTTCGGCTTCAACCAACCTAACTTGCTCGTGGCTTAACATGGCCCATGCACTCTATCATACAGTACGTACTTCTGTTCTGGGGACGGCAGCCCACGCTACGCCAACTCAAAACGAGCTTGGAGGCTTGAAAACTACGACACAAAGGGGTGGTAATGGAGGGTCCAAACCCATCCACCAGGGATCAGCACGACACCCGGGCATGCGCCAAGGAAGCGAAAAAGAATAATTCGTCAAAGCCACGGTCCAGTTACCGACGATCAAATTGCTTCAGTCATCATACTTCTGCTAATAAGTTAGCATTCTTACTCATGGACTTGATATATGACCTGCCATGATGACATAGCTCACAGAAGACGCGATAAATATCGTACGCATCAGCATCTCTGAAGTCGCTACATACCGACTCAGCCATGCCATAGCCTTTTTTGCCTCAACAACACTTGAGGATTGGTTCGGAGATGATCAGACCCAGGGACCTCACACCTGGGATATGCTGCCCTTGCGCTAGACTCCAAAGGTGTGGCGGGAGCCACTTTGAAAACCCGCTGCCATGGGTCCAGCACCGACGAGCATGGCACGGGTTAGGCACAGACTGGGTGACCAGCCCCTGCGCAGAAGCACGACCTGTTTAGCATCATCTGAACACTAAAAGGCCGGGGTAGGAAGACTTCTATAACCGGTACGGTACACGTACTCCAAGGACCAATTTCCTATCCGCCCGCTAGAACTAAACGACCAAAGAAAGACCCATGCACTAACATGGCGTGAGTGAAGACAAAAAACAGACGCATTTGAGGAGACAATGCACACCACAGACGAATAGACTTTTGTGTCGGGACTTGCAACGCAACGCAACGTGCTGTTGTGTCCTCTCACACCCACGGCTCTATCCATTCATCCATGTCAGTAAGCAAGATTTGCCTCAGAAGAACCCCGGCCTGGCCGCCTTGACTGAGCACCATCTTGCACAGCATTAGCCTCCGGCATGCATGCGGGTTTGTGATCATGCAAGTGCCTTTATTGAGATGATGACCCTGCGCACAGTCATTGATTACGCTCACGTTCCTCCATGAGTCCATGACTCGTAGGCAAACCCTGGGCCTGCGATAATGGATTGATCTCAGGCGACAAGACAACTAACTGAACCTTGTACTACCCAACAAGTTCTCTTTTCTGTTTGTCTTGCCGCAACGACTATCAAGGAACCACCGTCCTATCCATAACAGTGCTCTCGACTGCAACACATAGCCAAACCCCCCATATCGAAGCAACCTCGATTCGATTAGGTACGTACAGTACCAACGGGTGGGGCAGTGCGGTGGTCGCGAGCGGAATGCGGCCCACGGTACGCCGTGAGTTACGGCAATAAGCCTTGAGCTGGCCGGTCCCTGCTTTGGGTCTTGCGGGCGGCTTGACGCCGGAACCTTGGACAGCCAAGGAACCGAGCCTACGAGCCTACCATGGGCAAGGCCTTAACTTACTGTACGCTTTGCTTTTGTGAGATACCCGCTTTGATTGGACACCAGCACCCTCGAAGCAGCCCATCCTCATCAACGCCTGCCAGCGTGAGGTGAGACAACCATCAGCCTGTCTCTCTTAATCTTGATACTGGATCTACGCTGCCAGCACACAGCCATGTCGCCAATAAAGTGTTATGACTACAGGCGGAGCCGCTACAGCACGACCGTTTCTTTCCCTTAACACGTAACCTCAGCTCCGAGATGACGTTCTGCCAGAAGTGATACCTTGCTAAGAAGTGCATAACTCGGATTTCCGTGTCAGACATCAAAGACCACAAACAGCAAAAGGGTCACATTGTTTGATCCTGCTCAAGATTTCAAGTCTTTCCCTTGATCAGGCGACTTGGCCTTTACCATAGGTCAAAGAGCGCTCTTCACCAAGACTTGAGACATTTTACTTTGGGATCATCAGTCTAAGACGTGTGCATGGTCAACGCCTGCGGCGTAGTTCTGACAGCTATGGAGCCCCGGGAGGCCGAGGCGTCTCCAGTTGCCGCCCGCTCCTCCGTCCGAGAGCCCCATACCGATCGGGGATGTCCATGAGCGGGTCAGAGTTCAGCCATACCAACGGGAAGTTGCAAAGCCCTTGACCGTCCGAGGAGTCCGCATTGCTCGGGCTTGTTTCATCAACGCCCTGAATGCTAACACGACACCGTCTCACTACGGCAGTTGATGGCTGTGACTGGCCTCTGCGGCTGGAAATACCCCCTTCGAAGCGAAGTTGATTGGTATCTCACCCCTTTTCGCTAGCCTGGCAGAGAGGTTTGGGTGCAGGGGTTTTGAGACTCTCTTTGTGAAGGCGGGCCGGCGTCATGAAGCAACGCACTATCACTCGTCGAACCAGGCTAATTTGTGATGGATCTGAAGCTTTTGTCTTGGATTTGCTGGCCCGACCCTTGATCTTCTCGCCTTGAGCTCTGGTCTTTTGATAGAAAAGCTAGCTCCACATGCCAGCTAGGTAAGTACGTATCGCCTTCATCAGCGAATCTTTAATCACTGGTTTCTACCACACTGAGATTGGTCCGGATGATGTTTGTTTTGGTTGTTGAGGCGGCCATTTCCCTTTCTTGTCTCATCACTCTGCTGCCCTGGACGTTACACCACCTATTATTGTTTGCCCTCATGTTCCCCCAACTGATCATGATCCGATCATGCTGACTAGGCCTCTTTGTGGATAGCTCAAGGGCGAAACTACCGTATGTATGTACATGTGCCTCGTTGTTAGTTAGTGCTGCAATGAAAACAGCCCAATGAGTCCCAAAACCCTCCTCACAAACCTACGAATGGTAGAGTACCAACCACTATTTCAAGCTTGCCGCTCTTCTTTCTTCCTATCTCGTCCCGTCTCATCTGACACATCTCACGCCTTGTCCCTGTCCCTGGTGCCACTGCTAATAAAGTACATAGCTGCCCAAGTGAATACATAGGCGAGCGAGCGAGCAACCACCCACGGCACATCTTCTTGGCTTGCGTCTCGGGGCTTTTGAGTCCCTAGTCCTTAGCTCTGCATCGCATGACGACGCTGTCGAGCGGCTCGCTTCCCCTCTGGCTCCTCTCGGATGCATTAGTTAAAGACGGTTGGCCACTGCCCTGGTACCGTACTATACTGTACTATACCAGGTATCGAATCGACCATCGCAATTGTGCTCAACTGCTTCGCACCAAGACCATGACCAAGACGTGCTTCTAGACTAAATCGTCGTCCCCATGCAGTAGCCCCGGTGCATCCGCGTGGGTTAATAAAGGTCGTGTCTTGCAGCGTCCCCGGCCCCCTTCTTTAGCAAAGACGTCTGGGCATCCACTACCACCGCAGCGCCCAACAGATGAGACAGGACAGTCCAAGTTTGAGGATTGTGCAGCACGCCTCCATACAAATGTCTGCCCTTATTAGCTAGAGTACGTACCGCACTGCTTGGAGAGCAACCTCACGCTTCTAATCCCCCATTTCACCGCCTTTCCCCCCTGGTTACCGTCCCCTCCCTTCCTCTCCTCCACTGTCAGCCCCTTCCAGACCCAGGTTCGTTCTCTTCTTCCCACTTAATCTCTCACAATCGAGTCGAGGACAGTAGCAGCCGGTGTAAGCCATCAGTCCCCTCTGGTCCTTGGTTTGACCGGTTCCTTTTTCTTCATTATTGCATGTGTCTCTCTCTCCTTTGCTGGCCTAGCGTCCTTGGGTTCCCTTGGTCTTCCGACATCGTTCCCCGGTCCACCCTTGCACCAAAGGTCTGACCTCTACCTGTGATGTGTGTCTGGATCGTCGTCAAGCAGGAGCATCAATGTTTCCGAGACTGAGCCACTAGGCGGCAGACATTCATAGGACTACCGTAACCAGGTATTCAACCGCCTCCAGTCCCCAGCATGTCTACCCCGAGCCCATCGAACCCCTCCCTCTGCACTTTGAGCGTGGCCAGTTGGACGGCGAAACCCAGCTTCTTCCCCGTGCTCCAGTCGCCAGGGTGACAGATCAACCCGTACAGCATTCCAGCTATGAAAGTGTCCCCCGCTCCCACGGCACTATATTTCGGACAGTGGTCAGTTCCTGCAGTTGTACGCGACTTGTGTTATGTGTGTCATGGCAATGGCAAGGGCCTCGGATTGATGAGCGGGACGTACTCAACCACGGAAATATCTCCTCCGGATTCGCCCTGGGCAGGGTAGCGAAGAGTTTCGCCTGTAGACCGAGACAGCCCAGCTGCTCCGTCTGCACCCCACGTACACAGTGCCAGTGACCTATACAGCTTCTCGTCAGCCAACAAATCCACGCACAAGACCTTTCCATTATGCGTACGCCTTACGATGCCCCTCGGCTTTTAGGCATGCTTCCGGGGTTTGATGTCGTCGACTCTGTGCCTTGTTAGGACAGCCCAACGTCTATGAGTCCACTCTCACCTCAGCCCAACTTCGCGAATAGAAGACAACATCCGCCTCGGCCGCCAGCTCCGGTAGACCTTCACGACCAGGTTTCTCGACTTCGACACTGATATTTGCTTTCGGTAATACGTTACGCAGGAGGCGGATACAGTTTAGGACGGTATCTGGGATTCGGCCCTGTTGCATTCATGCTCAGTCAAGAGTCTACCCGCAGATCTGTGGCCACTCATGGATCCTACCTCGAAGTGCCACCATGTTTCTTGGTCCGGTTCGAAGCTTCGCGCGATGTTTCCGAATTCTTCTTCGGTCATTTCTGGCAAATCATTGTAGTTGACGAGGGTGCGGCTGCCCGATTCCTCGCTGCGGATAATGTAGCTGCTCGCTGCCTCTGTGCTCGCCTCACGATAAATGCAGTGGCTGAAGTCGATCTTGGACTGCGGACCGAACGACGAGACGACACGCCGTGTTGCGGATGAGGAAGCGCTGGGCAGAGGTGACACTAGATGTAGCTGGAGGGCATCACGGTCTGCGAGGAGCTGCTCTAATACCTGGAGCGAGTTGGGACAGTTACCTCCACGTCTGATATTGAGGCTGGTGGCACGCAGCTTGGA
Organism: Fusarium sarcochroum; assembly: GCA_013266185.1. Classification (NCBI taxonomy): domain Eukaryota; kingdom Fungi; phylum Ascomycota; class Sordariomycetes; order Hypocreales; family Nectriaceae; genus Fusarium; species Fusarium sarcochroum. The sequence goes on along the minus strand of JABEXW010000137.1, from coordinate 51,553 downwards.
GTCCTCGGATGGGAAGAATGGGACACTGCGAGGTAAGTTAGTAGATGCCTTGTGTGCATTCGTAGTCGGTTGTGATGACGTTCTTGAGGATGGTGTCCAAGTAACAAGCACCTACAACGATGAGATGCTTCATGTTGTCTGCAGTCGTGCTGGACGTAGATTGGCGTAGGTGATGGACTGGCTATACTCAATATTTGCTTACACACGAAGCGGCTTGTGTCTGTCGCTCGTCGTTAGCGATGTGTAGTCTGTACCTTTCCTGGTGTTGCAGATGTTGTGGTTGAGCACTCTCCAGTCACTAGTTAGAGGGGTTCTCCGCAGGCAGAGTTCCACTGGTATTTCGTCACTGATCTGGATTTTGTCTCTGGCAGAGGAACCTCTTTCGGGCCATGTCTTGGTGCACGATGAAGAGCGGTTTGGTTGGGTGGAGGCTAGAATATGTCTGAGTCTATCTTCTCTTGAGTATTGTTGATTTATCTGTAATGCTATCATGTGGTCGGAAGGGCATTCAGTCCATATATCGTCGAGTTATACAGTATCTTACCTAAACTTGGAAGAAGCTTTGCCATAAACTTCCCAGTTTATGAATATATGTGTTATGCATTTACATTGGTTTATTCAACATTTTGGCTTGAACTGTGGAATTGCTTCTGCATGTTAAGTCTCGTAACTTGGCTGTGGTTGTTGGTTCATCAGGTCTTGGGACTAGAAACTAATAACTACATACGTTTAGAACCATGAATTCGTCTTACACCGAATCTAACCACGAGCATGAGTGTCTAAAATTATTCAATCAGAATTCAATGTCAAGACATGATGAACGATTACCAGTGCTTTCCCGAGGGAAGGTAGGTGGACGAACACATGATCATCGCAACTTTAGGGTAGCTATATCACTCAGGTATTATGCGTAGTATTTGGAGTTTCAGTGCAAGTTTCAGCTTCAGTTTGGACTGGAGATCATGTAACTCAATATGATCTGATGTGATGTTGGTTTGTTTTTCTATATTCTCAAGATTACATTAATTATTCTGGCGAGTTTGATGAACTTAGGCCATGTTGACCATATCAACCTGCATGTTGAATAAGTCTCAGTAAGCCGACTACTGGATGTCATTCTCCATCGGTAACATCTGATTAGCTCATTAAGCGGCCGACATGATTATTAAAAAGAAACTCTACGGGTAAGAATACTGACAAACGTCTGGATGTGTCGTTTAGGCAACATCATGGTTGACAAAGCTCATATACACGCCCAATTAGATTCAATGGATGTTGTATGTAAAGCTAAAAAAATGTCCAAAGGGTTCTTGAATATATGAGGGGTTGATACTACACAGATGTTGAATGTTTCAACATATAAATATATCATGACGAGACCCAGCATCAGATAGGTAGAGTGCATCACGGGTACCTACAAGATGGTCAAATCAGTACAAGCATCAGTGGGCCCATCTCTTCTGCCCCGCCATTTGAGCCCTGGAATGACAACGTCATCCACCATACGAACAACACGAGAGAAAAGACAGGCGACATCCAACGAACCATCACAGTTGGGTCGTCTCTACGCCGATACAAATCAATTATAATCATCGCATCATACATATTCTAGGTTCGCAATCATGGGTGATCACACTGAAAAGCACATACACTTTCAAGACGGCGACGGTAGCTCCGATGGGAGCTCCGATGATGAAGCCAAGGCAGTTGAGGTACGCTTAATATCTATCGACAATCCTAGATTGTTATCAAGAACGAATCGAGTCTGATATCAGCGCATCTATAGGTCGTGTTCGACCCAGGAAACCCGTATCGTCGCAAGAGCTCAATGGTCGCCTCCGAGATTAAAGCGCCCGTGATGCGACATCCCTCGCGTCGCGACGAGTGTCTTGTCCACCAATTCCTCGATAGCCAACGACGCGCAAAAGATGCTGCCAGTACAACCAGCGAGCCCGATTCGGAGCGCTCAATAGGATATTCAGCTTCTGCCCCGTACGCGAGCGATAGACAAGACGTCAGTCACGCCACTTTTCACAAGGCAATCAATGGCGACCACATCGAAACGATCCGCGACGAGACCCTGGATACTATTGTCGATCCAAAATACCAAAAGAAATGTCGCGCAGTTGTAGAGCCCGGGAGTATGGACCATTCTGGCCAAGTTGACCAGCAGGCCTGGACACAGCAAATGACAAAGAGCATGTCTGATCTCGATCTCGCAGGTTACCAGGACGATGTACGAAGTCGTCTGTTAACCAAACAGCAGCTCAGTGATATGGCCTGGGGTGTACGAGAGCTAAGTCGCCGACTCAGTAGCATGCGCCTTCGCTTCAAGGTGAAGAGTATCTTTATCTTGACCAAGATTTACGATCAGGATCTGGTACCCAAAGCAAGGGAATTGACAAAATGGCTGCTACAACATAATCATGACGTTGCTTATACTGTTTACGTCCAAGACAAGCTAAGGGCCAACAAGAAATTCGATGTCAATGGAATAATTGACGAATTAAGCAAAGGATATGTTGAGTCAGGGGAGATGAATGAGCAGACAGCCAAGGAGACACTCAACAAGCGACTGCGGTATTGGGATGAAAACATGTGTCGGTCACGACCCCATACGTTTGACTTTGTTATTTCACTCGGTGGCGATGGCACGGTACTCTACGCCAGCTGGCTGTTCCAGCGCATCGTACCACCTGTGCTGAGCTTTGCGCTGGGAAGTCTGGGCTTTCTGACCAAGTTCGACTTTGAGGACTACCAGCAGACACTTACAACAGCCTTCACCAAGGGCGTCACAGTAAGTCTGAGGCTGCGATTCGAGGGCACCGTCATGAGAAGCCAGCCGCGCAAGAAGGCCTTGCTCGCTAAGGCCTCCGAGGAGGAAGAGGACCAGCCACGAGATCTAGTGGAGGAGTTGATTGGCGAGGAGAGGGAGGACGAACATACGCATCGACCGGATGGGACGTTTGAGATTCTGAACGAGGTGGTGGTGGATCGAGGACCAAACCCAAGTGAGAATCCCAAAGCAAACGTTGCCCCTGCAGGAGATGTTCTAACATATATTCTAGCCATGTCGACTACCGAGATCTTTGGTGATGACGAGCACTTTACCTCTGTCCTGGCTGACGGCATCTGCGTGTCGACGCCCACGGGCTCAACAGCGTACAATCTGGCAGCTGGAGGTTCACTGTGTCACCCTGAGAACCCCGTGATGCTGGTCACGTCTATATGTGCGCATACGTTGTCATTCCGACCCATTATTCTGCCCGACACCATCGTGTTGCGGGTCGGCGTTCCGTACAGCGCGAGGACGGCGTCGTGGGCGAGCTTTGACGGCCGGGAGCGTGTCGAGCTCAAGCCGGGAGACTACGTGACCATCAGCGCGAGTCGGTTCCCGTTTGCCTCAGTGCAGGCTGAGGGACGGCGAAGTGAGGACTGGGTGAATAGTATCAGTGGGAAGCTTGGGTGGAATACGAGGCAGAAGCAGAAGAGCTACAAGGAGTGGGATAAATGATGATGTGATGACAGGGAATGATATGGGTATGGGAATGAACGATATGGACTGCGTTTGAGTGCAATGATGGATGATGGCTAACGTATATATATGCATGAGTGGGATGGACGGCGTTTGATGGTAGATGCTAGTACCAGGCATGGTGTTTTACTTTTGTACCATACGAGTTGAGAAATAACTTATTGCTCTGTTCTGTTTCTTGAAGTTTTATCCGTCTTTTTGTGATCAACAATCTATTTTACGATATGCGAGGCAATGGGCTGATGTTAATGAATTGCTGATAGACTATACCCCACAATAGCTGTTGGAATAATCGGGTGAGGTCAGCCCCTCAAAATTAATTAAAGAGTTGCATCGCGTCTTGTTTCCGACACCGCTTCTCGAAGAAGAGCTCAATTGACGCGTCTACAGCACCTCAACCAAATTAACTGGTCTTCAGAAAGACCTGTACAGCCTCGAAATAATCAATTGAGGCATTCAAAACGTCGAAACCATCACAATGGCTACAGAAACCGCATCATCTCTCCCACCCGACCTCTTCGATCAAACGACAATCATCTCCCTCTTCTCAACCCTCGCGATCGTCTTCGCCGCCTACGCCGCCTCCCTCAAGTTCCTCCCCTCGTCCTCCTCGGGAACCCTCCGCTTCCTCTTCATCTGGCATCTCGCCGATGCGCTGTGCCACTTCCTCCTCGAGGGCAGCTTCTTGTACCACTGCTTCTTCTCGCACCAGCCCCTCCTCGACGATGCGAAAACGGACCTCTTCCCCACGCCTGCTGGATTCCTAGGCTATAATGATCGTGTGTATGGCGCGCAGTCGGGTGGGAGTGACCCGTTTGCGCAGCTGTGGATGGTGTATGCTAGGGCGGATAAGAGATGGGCTGGTGTGGACTTGGGTGTTGTGAGTTTGGAGCTTTTGACGGTGTTTTTTGATGGACCTTTGGCTGTATATGTGTGCTATTGTCTTGCCAAGAAGGATCCCAAAGTTAGCATCTGGATGATTATCTTGGCTACCTGCGAGTTGTACGGAGGTAAGTTTGAGCTTCGACGACGTGTGCTTCTGTTCTGTGCTAACGAAGAACTACTTAGGCTTCATGACTTTCTGCCCTGAGTGGCTTATTGGAAGTGCCAATCTCGACACGAGCAACTTCATGTACCTCTGGGTTTACCTCTTCTTCTTCAACACTCTTTGGGTCTGGATCCCGCTCTGGATTGTTTGGTACTCGGTCAAGGACATTTCGAATGCCTTAGGCGTTCGTCAAGGGAAGAAGAACCTGTAGTAATTTATACCGTCGGGGTTCACCACCTTGAACAACACACAGGCATTGCGGTGGGCACCTCTGCATGTTATCATGAGAAATATTGCAAAATAGGAGTAAAAGGAAGGAACTTGATTGCCTAACTCCCTAATGTGGATAGTAATTGATTCTCATCGATAATGGAAGGTACGGAGTAACACCATTTTCCTCCCCGGATTTAAATGTTGCAATATCATTGTGTTTACATTTCGGCCTTTTATTTCACGACGCAAAGAGATATTGACTGGATTTTTGTTGTGTTTCATAGGTGGATTGAAGAGCTACTGAATTGGGGTATCTGAATGCTCGACAGTTGCGGTACTGCGGCTCTGCTGGAGAGTCAAACAGTCCGAGTCCTCCTCATGCTCATTCCATATTCATTCCTCGTTATTCCACGCTTTAAATGGCGTTCTTGTGAGCGTCTCCCTTGGTACCGTGGGAGCTCTCATCGATCTGCGATAGTTAGCGTCTGTTTGCGATCAAAACCGAATGAATACGAACCTTGTCGCTGGCGGCATCCTTGGCGGCTGAGGCACGAGTGCCAATGCCGGCGTTGGAGTCCTTGGCAACCTCCTTGTTGGCCTCCTTAGAAGTGCCAGAGACGGCCTCCTGAGCCTTCTCTATAGGGTTGTCAGTAAGAAGATCTTATATCAAGTTGGGCTTGTTTCTCATCCGCAGCCTTAAATAGTGGTGCGAGAGAGAACTGGGCCTTCAGTGAAACCCACCGGAGACAGCGTTGGCGGTTTGCTTGATAGAATCCATTGTGATGGGTTGTGGTGGTTGTGGTTTGGTTTTGTGTGTTGTAGATAGTTGAGAGTGTGTGATGATGAGAGAAGGAAAGAAGCACTGTTGGAGAGAGGGGAAGAGGGTTTATATAGAGGATGACAGAGAACTCCTCGCTTGTGCTTTAGCAGTGAATCATTGAGTGTGTTTGTCCGAGTTGATGTGTCCACTGCCTTTGGTTGGTCTGTTTGTCAGAGCTCCTCTTCCTAACTACAAAGGTCTGTCATGTGAAGAGAGGAAATGTCGTCATAGACTGCCTCTCTCTAATGCAAGCAAGTCCTACATTGCTTAGATACAAGTGGTAGATTGGCGACTGTACCCCCATCCGCAGCTGCGCAGCACCTCTCAGGCTCACTCAGCCACTTGGAATCCAGCAAACCAAGCAAGCTCTCAGCCGTTTGGCCTGTGATGGTTGCTCGAGAGACATACCTGACGTCAGAACATCACTGGGACGTCATCTCGATGGAAGCATCTGGGGCTTGTTTTGTTTGGAGTTGGATGGTGGGGGTCAGAATTCAGTACGCGTCTTGCGCGTCGCGGGGTACCTAATTGGGAAGCTCTGGAGATACTAGCTGAAGATACACGGCGGTCAGTTTCGGCCCCTTGCAGCTTTACCATGCGATTTCGCCTCTGCTGTCAAGACTTTTGGTAATTTGACGTTAAACAGATGTCATTTCGAAGCTCCGGAGCTATGACCCACTTCCCGGAACACGGTGTACTGCTATGGGTCAGAATGGCCCCTCTTTTCCGAAGCAAAGCGGCGCCACACGGCGGGGTAACAGGTGTGGCGGTGACGTAGAAAGAGCTACCATGACGTTTCTTGTTGGAAATCAAGAGCTCAATCACAATGTACCGTACCTTATTCTTATCGGGATTTTCCCCATCAATTACGCTCTGTTACCTCACCACGTAACCATTCCATTGCCTGCTTGGCTTGTACGCCCCAAACCGATCATTTCCCTCTGTTTACTTGTCCCGCTTGCTTATGGCTTTTAAGCGGGTAAATCCCATTATGCCCGCCGCCTGCATTTTCGCCTCTGCCTCATTGGTTTCCCCCACCACTGAGGATGCTGGCCATCGAGATCCCTCACCCCGTGGCCTATCTTTCACGGAGCAATGCCTCCGTTGCTCCAGCCTTTGCCCACCTAAACTTGTTTGAGGTTCTTGTTTTCTGGTGTGCCACAGTGCCACCGCCTCCTCTTTGTCAATGTCCTTTTGTTGAAGCCATGTCATGACAGAGTGGCTTGAGCAGCTTGGAGAGCTCTTTGGAGGAGCTACGAGTTTATGTCCGGGAGTACCCGCTTGAGCCTTTCGTTTCGGGCCTAAATGACGTCCTAGCTCACACTTTGACCCGAAGCTTGTTCTCGTGCTCTCTTTCTGTTACGGGGCATCATGGCAAAAAGCGTCGTAAAGATGCCGGATATGACTTTTCCATGATTGCCATGTATCAAGGATATGCTGTCTTACCTTACTTGCAGATCAGATCAGTCTAGACCTGATCTGTGACCCGCTTTCAACCACATTCCAGACCAAACCAAGCCGAGGCTTGCTTGAGCTCTGGATCAGTGGATTCCCAACAATTAAACAACACATCGCATCAATCATGGCCGTTTGATCACCACCGGAGGGCATCCGTAGCTCCCGATGGCACAGCGGGACGTCTGAGCTTAGTTTGAGTAAGTTTGCAGCTTGCTTGCGATTCTTTGATCGATGCACTCCCACTCAACAAGTCATGCTAACGTTGAAGTCTGGCACGTCCGAAAGTACTACTGTACATGCTTTCCGACAAGTATACCGAGACTCAAACATGTACCAACGTCTTGTAGAGCCTTGGACTTTGGTACCTTGATGGCAAGCACGTGTCTGGCCCTTAGGGGAAGAAACAAAACACCAAAATTACCACCACACTACTCTTATCATGATACCTTATCAGGCGGTCCGGTAAATAATCTACACTTTACCCAACTTTAGATATTAGTTAGTATAATAAATAGAGCATATTTTGTAATAAAGATTAACCAAAATGCCTAATTTATTTTATTATCTCTTACCTGAAGTTAGGTAAAGTGTCGATTATTTACCAACCCGCTTACTTATCTTAACAGCCTAATCTAATTAAAAACAATACCGTGAGAGCCAATTAGCAAGTTTCCTCTAAAAGTTATGATAATGAGAGAAAGTCTCTACCAAGTATGACGAAGAGACTTGTAGCACTGCTCACAATGCTGGCAGTGATACGGCTTTTAATATCCGATCATATCAGCATTTGCATATATAATGCCCGTCCAGCCTTGAAATTCGGGGAATGACCATAAGCTCGTGCGGTTCCTGCGTGGATCTAATCAACCTCTTTTTGGTAAGGGTGAGCGCTGGTCGGATGCTGAGATGAACGACTATCACGCGCCGCAGATTGCTAATCCTGAGCGCAAGGGTCGGTAACGATAATGATTATTTAGTTTGATGCTTTGTTGGTGGGGGATCAGACTCTGCTTAGGACCCAGAGAAACAGATCTACGCCAAACACGACCAGCAAATGGACATCTCATCATCGCCATCGACTTCGAAACTCTTTGCTTTGGTAGAGGCTCGTATACCCTGACGGCCATTCGCATCGCGGAGAGCACTGTCGGGAGACATTAAGGGCTATACTTTGTGTCAGAGCATCAAAACAGAAGTGGATGATCAAGTTCCATGTCGGGTACTCACTGAGTGCATGCGAGGGCGGCAAGGACAACGCGGGTCAAGCAGGGTACCGACTTGTGGACAGCATCACACGTTCGTGGGCAATGCGAGATGGTGCTCATATAGGTGAGAGGAAGTGCATGCGAGAGCTGATATGGTAGGCGTCACGAGGGACTGCGAAATCGGTCTGTCGGCCCAGGACACTCGCGTCCTCACATAGCCTGGAGTGGTCATCATATGCACAAGTTGACAAAGACGTACTATCATCATATTGAAGAGTATAAAGATCATTGAGGGCATCACTGTATTCAGGGCTAGCACATATCCAAGACAACACCATACTCATTTACCCATGGCAAAATAGCCCTCGCTGTGAGTCTTGCACGCCATTAAAGGGGTATCGAGGCGGTGTAATTACATATCAATGATTCTACTAGTAGAAACTTATATAAATCTTTGATAACAGCATAATTAGTATACGAATCTCATAAGATTAGGAGAGATTGATATGCATCTTGACTTAGTATTGCCCAGCGGCTGTAGTAGCAAAACTGATCTTGTACACGTTGCGTGCAACGTAGATCTCTGCCATTGTCGCAATTTCACCAACTCGAAGTTCATCGCGAAGGAAACTCGGACAGTGACTCTCAAGGTCCTGCTAGCATTCTTTGCGAAAGTCCATGACGAGAAGCTTGATGCCGCTCTTTTCGAAGTCTAGAACAGTTCGCAAGGACTTTCGGACGAAATCTCAAGACTTCCAAGGGAGGAAATGTCGTCATCTGGACATGTTAGGCCATGAACAGATGAGAGGCATCATGCTAGGCTTACCTTTGCAATCGTATATCTCGGCAATGTTCTTCGGATAGCCCGAGATGCCGATAGAATCCCTGTGACCATCCTCAAAGCCTTCGTGACTTGAATGGAGCTCTGTCCTCGATCATTATCTAGCATTTCAAACCAAGATATCATGTCAGCATATCTTTGACATCTTCTGGCTCCATAGGTCAGTCCAGAATGACATAGCGGCTAGCGTTGCGAGAGAATCATCGTGGAGATGTTGACATGACCAATCCAACACTCTATAGCCAGTCACTAACATGTTTTTATTTGAGCCGAGTCATACCGCTGACTGCTAGAGGCTACCATGTTGTCTGTCTACCGGCCTTATCAAGCCTCGGGAGAATGTACCGCATGGGAGGCACGAGTCCCCTGGAGGAGAGCTGATCTAAGCTTGTATTGCTGATTGTGTAGCACGCTCTTTATCTGCTCTGTTACTCTGTTTTAATCTTCTCTTATTATCTGTAGAGTTTCATGATTGCGAGTGGCTGACGTGCCTCTAGTGACCTTTTGGGGATATGTAAATCGAAAAAGGCATCGATGAAGATAGTGGATGGGTCTAGCGACTCTGCTAGGTTCGCAGCTCCGTCTCGCTGGCACATGCAGCCACCACCTCCGAACTCGAGCGTGTTTGGGTCGATTCGAAATACTACGCTCTCTTGGTCAACTTCATCTCATTGATTCTATCCACCATGGGCTCGTGTCGGATGGTCAGATCGGCATAGTTAATGTCACCTTCGACTGCATCAGGCATATTGTCAATAACTCCCACTGCTCGTGTCCATGGATGGAAGAATCTCGAGCACCCTGCACTACGCTAACGGCCTTCAAGCACCCAATGACGATACTGCCGAAGATTCCGAGAACTCAATCAAGACCAAATCAGGATGGAGCCTATTGCAATGTCTGTGGAGAGAAGAGGCATCTTTGCGAGTTCTCTGGCAGGCCTCGCCGATAGCACAGGCATGATCTGCAAGGGGCACAACTAACAAAGTCAAGACGGGGCGTACTTGCGACGTTTATGGAGAGAAGAAGACTCCCAGCGAACTCGTCGCCAGCCAAAACACAAGGCTACACCCGGTGTACGGCGTGGACTGAAGGCCCGAACACAACGTTAGCCCCCTGCCAGTAGGCTCAGGGCACACCCGCCTGGAGTTCGGTTGAACGAGGCCCTTCGCAGATGGATTCTCACCCTTGAGCTTCACAAATCTTGACTGGATTGATGAAGTGACCAGGTGAAAGATCTCGAGGCCCTTTACGATATTGCCTGTATACATATAGTTGTAAGTTTGGACAAGAGATTAGTCTTGAGATACCAGAAGCAATGGTTATCTGAGTATGACGTTGTATGAGTATTTATGCATTTGGGAATATTGAGACTGAATCAACTCATGTTGCAAGTTATTCTTTGCCGATATGCTATCCTCAAGTTGGCGTTGGGTCCAGATACAAGCCTCAACAGATGTGTCAACTGCGTTTCACCTTCATCCATTCCGGTATGCCTTGAAATGCCAAAACCAAAGGTGTATAGCTCAGGTAAACCCCGGGCTGTAACAATTACTACCAAAGGGGTTTCTGGGCCCTTTCATGATGTAGTGACTCGATAGAGCCCCCTTGTGGAGGTTGCGGCTCCAATACTCGGGCGACGTGCTTGTTGGTATCAAGAGTCAACCAGCCAATTCTGATGCAGATTGCCTTCTCTGTTCTGCTTCCGTTATGACTCCATGGCTAGCCACTTCGCCACCAAAGGTGAATCCCAGGCTAACCGAGGTGGAAATGCTGAAAGGGGACATGGCAATAAGAGAGAACGAAGTGGCACCCTTTGACGAGTTCACTAATAGATTGATTTCTAACCTTCCATGGACCACTCAAGACGGGAACTAGCTATCTATAGAGGCTATACTCGGAATGTTAAACTGTCCGGGAGACAGACTGCCATTGCTACGAGAGAACACAATATTCTCGTCGCCAAGTAAATTGTGGGATCGGGGCTGACGTTCTATGACTTGTGCCCCTATATATGAGCGAGATACCCTGAATCACTTGTTCAAAGAGCCAAAGTAATAAGTAATATGGCATGAATTGGCTGATCTTTTGTTGCCTTTACGCAGTCGGTAGTGTATGGAACTTGGTTCATTCTGTAGAGATCTTGAGGCCGGAGCTCAGTGTCGTCTTGGCTTGCAGAAAGACAGGATGAGAGATGAGGGGTTAAGACGAAGATGTAACTCGACATCGTTGAAGTCACAGTAACCATGTGACAATACCAAGAGATCCTTCCATTCCCAAGCCATGCTTCATCCCCGGCAACACATACATCGCTAACCACCACATTAATACCCAAGGCCAAAAGCAGGCCGCCCTGGACTGAGAAATTACGCAAATGCTTGAGATATCGAGGATAAAAGGTACCTGTCATTAATATCACAAGTATTGTGATGAGTTTAATGAGCTATACTGACAACTGGGCGCATATTATAGTAGCCCTGGTCTTACTTGCTGTTAGCTAGATTTCCTATTCTTGGAGGTGGCAGTATGGAGGAGACTACAGCTCTTAACTTCGGCTCACCCGGCTTTTCGTGCCTGGAGAGTCGTAAATGGACCATTAAGGTCCTGTCTAAGTGCAGCGGGGATTGGGCTTGAATATTTGAGGCTTTAGTAGTTGCAGGTTTGTTGAATAACTACTCCAACCCCTGTGCTACCCACGATAAACGATGACAAAGACGTTAAGCTTACCACGTGTAGAGATCACGACCGAAGACAAGCTAATTGTGAAGATTCTGTCAGGTATTCGGCAGTTCAGTCCTTGGCCTTGGCTTTGTTGCCTCTCCTCGCTTACACAATTCAGTGTTTCACAGTAAGTGGAAAGCTTGAAACAACAAGATGGAGAACCAGCCACCGCGGGCGCAAGCACACGTCTGCCCCGCGAGGTTAACTAACCCTATATTCTTATTGTTCCCGCGTATTTCGCATGGTTCAGCTGACAGATCTGTCAGCGCAGCCCTGATCCCGGGCCCAGGCTCTGCCTCAGGTGCTCTGTGAATCCATCGTGGGTGGTGATGCCGGCTTCCCCGCCTCCGCCTACGCTCTACTCGGCACCAAAAGGATCCGTGTGACCTGCCATTGGAATCTAAAACCCTACGTCCGAGATAGGAAATGGAAAATGTCTTGGCCTTCTTGGCCTGTTAGTGATTTATGCTAAGGGACCTGAGGGACCCCCTGAACCATGTTTCTTGGTGTTTTAAAACGGTCGAAACTAGCCCCGATGGGGAATAACCCCACCGTTTGGTTGACTTGAACTCCTGCCTCTTACAACACGACGAAACTTGACTCTGTAACAACAATGCTTCAGCCTCTTCGAGCCGGCGTTTTTCGGCCACTTTTGGCAAATCTTTTCTCGAGAGACTGAGTCTAGATTGTGAAGTGTCACTATCACGAGTTGACACTAGAAACAACGGCGCAGTTGTGGCTTTAGCTGTGACATAGACTCGATGCGAGTCATCAACAGTCAACTCGAAGAATAGACACACAATCACTCGATTCTTTTCTCATCGTCTTGGCTGATCAACAATCTCTTACAGAAATGTCGTCAGCGTTATCAATAATTACCATTCCAGAAACCCAATCTACACGTGTGAAACAATACCCTTCTCCCCACGCGGCCGCCTCTAATGCGGGACATGCCTCTACCCACGGGCTTGGCTTCCATGCTTCACCACCATTCTACCAGGGGCGAGAACCCTCGATGCTACCAAACTCCGTCATGAAGTGCTTGAATCCTTGCTCTTTTGATATTTCTGAGTCGTCAGGGGGACCTGAAGCTTGCCGGATCTAAGTCAATCTAGGCTCTTGGTCGATTTGATTTGCCGGCGATTCGAGATATCGAGTCCTATGTATATCGCCTCCCGAGCTTCTCCTCTCACCCGCGTGGTGGTGGTTGATCTTCGTTTTCTTTCTTTCTTTTCTTGACTTTGGATTTGACATTCAGTTGCCACAGGCCAGGTGCCCATTCGATTCCTTTTGTGCATTCTTATCTGTTTGAGCTTCTGCATCTTCCCATTTTGCTTCAATTGACCCAATATACGCTCAAAGGTCAATCTCTTACTGTGTCTACTACTGCTAGCTTCTGTTTTTCGTCTCCGCGCTATTTCTCTTATCTCTTTGGCATCGGATCGCCCCCTTATCATTCCCTTCGAACATCGGCAACATCGACATGTCAAACTAGGTCTACCCAGTAAGACAACGCGGTGCCGGCACTGCGAAGGCTTCAAGCCTATCCTTTAATCACACCAAGACACTTTGAATTGGACCACACAAAAGACCAGACATGGAGAACGACACCACAAACTCCGAGGGCTTTCAGTTCCAGGCAAATTCGACATCAGCCTGGGACAACGAACTCAAGCTTGCCGCAGCTGGCTCAGTCCGGACTTCAATCATCGTCCTCGCAAGTGCCAATGTGTTGGTGGCATTCGCGGTTACTTTCAGCATACTCTTGAGATCGTGGAGAACATTAAGGCAGAACGACTCAGCATGGGACTCCAGGTAGCTACATTGTTTCCAGCTCTGAAGCTTCTTCTCACATTCATCGTCTAGGTCATCTTGGTTTCGACTCATCAAGGGGAGAGATGTCTACCCTTTCGTCCTCTCTTTGGGCATCGTGGTTCAAGGCATCGTCTACGCCACGGCCCAAGCCAAAGGGATGGAATCACTCATGATTCTCGGTTGTGCCATAATATCGCAGCTGATGCTTCCAGGTAAGTTGAAGTTTCTCAAATTTTACGTTCGTATTTACTAACACAGCTGCAGCCCTCTTCATCGTCCCATTTATCCAGCTCATCTTTGGACTTGAACTTACAATGCGCGTCGTAAAGCCGAACATGTTTCCATTCCGTGGACGATTCAATACACTTGGCTGTCTCGCAATCATTGGCACTTTGTTACTCATAGTGTTTTGCATCACCTTTGCCGTTCGCCCTTCGGAGTTTTGCTTTGCTGATCTGTTTTCGTACTTACACCGATACAATAAGGGGTGTTTTGGAGCTTTGCTTACAGTCATTCTGATTGTTCTCATGGAATGTGGTGTTATCTGCTTCAAGCTCCATACTGGTGCTAGAATGGGCGTTGCTGAGAGGGATGAGGCATCGCGCATGGTTTACTTTATGGTGATAGCCGTGATATCATACGTAAGTATGCTTCCATTCGAACGATGAGCTATACTAACCCCAAACAGACTCTGCAGATTACCTACTTCTTCAACACGTCATTCCCAGACCCCTTAGCAGCCAGCGGGACAACGATGGAGCTAGCCATGATCGCAATTGTCGTAGCAAACCTGTCAGGGCTTCTTCTAGGTTGTCTTTATCTCTTCTTGCGATCGAGTAGATCCCCGACTGGATGTTCCGATGGAGACGTCGAGGGTTCCAAGAGTTTCTGGGTTGACGATCAAGATCCAGGATCTCCAGACCCTCGGTCATCTCTGCCACGATCCCTTGACCTGCCCAAGATGGTCCGCAAGGCCGATAGCAAGGAAGACCTATTGGGAGACGGCAGAGTGGAAGACAAAGTGTTTGGAGCACGGAAAGATATACTCAACCGTGGCTTGCCTAGATCCTTGCGTCTGGGAAGCATGCGTCAGTCTCAGAACCTCCCAACGGTACCAAAACCTGTACGGAAGTCATCAAAAGAGTCCATCAAGAACTTCAAGAAGAGCATGTACAGCATCTTTCCCAAGGAAGAGCCACCCAAATCACCCATACAACTACCAACACTACCAACAACTACTTACCGAGGCTCATTAGCCAAGAAGGCACCGGCAGTTCAAAAACCAGCCAGTGGTTTACTCGCTCCGCCACCTCTTCACCTTTCGGACAATGACTCTCGCCGGAGTGGTGCCTCGATGATCTCGCATGCAACTGTGCAGATCGGCCTGCGCCTTTCAAACTTTGGCGACATGCGTCCTCCGAAACCCGAACCTAAACAAGAAACAAATCGGGTACACAACCTCGACTGCCCCAATAGCACAGTTACTTTCTTCCCAAGAAAAACAAGTCCGCTTGCCATTGCCATCGTCGACGTTCCCGGCGAGGGCACCAGATATGAAATCCAAGACGACTTCGACAATAAGAAACACTACTCTGAGAAGGAACTCCCACCAGTCCCTTTGAGTGCGGGTATGACCACGCCGCCAGAGACAACTCTCAGCTCGGCTGTGTATAGTCCGCAGAGGCAGAAGCCAGGTTCATCCTCACATAAGCCCAAATCGGGATCGGTCAGTTCCACAAGGATACATAGCCGTCAGGGCTCAAGAGCTGGACCAGAGACAAGAAAAGGGCCTTGGATTTAAACGGTTTTCAAGCGGGAAGGGTTGGGTAAGGATTATGGACAAGGGTTGACGATCTTTTATGAACGGTTTGGCGACTATGATTCCCTTTGTGCTCTTCAAAGATTACACGGTTTTGGGCTCTTTGGATCAGCTCCGGTATTTGGCGTCTTATATAGATAATATCAAAAGATTAGGTGGACATTGAAAAGTTTAGGTGAATGTGGACATAATACTGGTAGATGTTAGTAATGTCTTGTAGAACCGGCGTTCAAAGACGACCATAGTGAGCCCTTCACATTAACAGCTCATAGCATATGATGACCATTATCATTAACGTCTGTCGCTATCTGTTCTTCTTTGCAGATCGGGTAGCAGTTCTCCTCTCCTCCCACTTCTCCCACCCAGCCTGACACATGTCCTCTTCCACCACCAGATCCCTGACCCTAAACGCCCTCGCCAATGGGGTCTCCAGTGCCCAGCTCAACCAACCTGTCTGTCGGGCAACGGCAACAATAACGAACCAACCAACAGCGCTCACAACGCCAGCAACACTGCCTACAACAACCTGCTTAGGGGTGTGGTAGTTGAGGTACACCCTACTCCACGCCGTGGCCGCCGCAATCACCGCTCCCCCTACACTAACCGCAGCCCTCTCAAGTACACTCCACGGTCGGTGCAGGCTACTATCGGCACGGCCACGTAACACGCGGGGCGGCTTGTGACGAACGAGAAGGAACAGCGCTAGGGAGACGCTCCAGAAGGCGACGAATTGTGCGTGGGAGCTGGGCATTCCATAGCCCTTGCCATGGATACGTCGTGGACGTTCCTCCTTGATCAGACGCTTGAGGGCAAAGTTGAGGACTTCGCAGGCGAGTTGGCCGATGAACATAAGGGCGACTTCGGCCTCGCGGGTGAAGAGGACGAGGGTTGCATAGACGACGCAGAGAGCTTGGGGGAGGAGAGCGAGGTAGGCGCAGGCGAGGGAAATGTAATCGTCGGGGTCCTATAGAGTACGTGGTTAGATAGATATCCGGTATGGCATATAGACAGTGAAGCTCACATAGTAGACGTGGGTGACGGAGAGGGAGGCCAGAGGCGTAGAGTCGTCCATGATGGGCTATTGGCGTTTGTTGGAGAATTCAAGATATAGGCATTCTTTTCGCAGAGTCCCTATTCCTCCAGCCAATACCGTTCGTCTCTTCCAGAAGAGATCCGAACAAATAAAAAAGGTGAGACAGTTCCACGTAGAAAGGAAAAATATCCAAGCTTGTGGTTGTAGATGACGATGTAGCCATGTGCCGTGGCGGTGTCTGTGGCTGATGCACAAAGATTAAAAAAAGTGGCGCCTCGGATTTTGACGCCTCTTATTTGTCAGAAGTTACCTTACCCAATTCAACGACGGCGAAAGGAGTCATCATCGTGCCTTTTTTAACTCTATTCGGTATGAATAACATATGGCAGAGTCGACGATAATAGTCTCATCTCTGTAATTTTCGTTTCCACTTTGTTTTGGTCAGCCCTATCCTTGGGAAACTATATCTTTGGGTACCGTTCTTAAAAGCCCTCGTTCGCCCCTCTTTACCTAAAGTATCTCCACCCAACAGCAGCGCCTCATGTCTGAGTCTTGATAAGAAGAAAAAGAGAAGAGAATACACACGACAACGACAACGATGGAGGCCTAGCAGAGACTCATTACTAAGGGGCTTGTCTTTTTTCGCGAAGTGCCCTTGACATTTACTTTTATTACTTACTCAGCTTTGCCACAACTGGGAAAGCTTTTGCTCTAAAGTAGCACTACCATATACACTACGCCACCAGAGGATGAGCGCTCATATCATCAACAGCACAACGACTCGCAGCAGCCATGGACGAAACAGATGATTCGCGTTATATGGAGCTTGGCTCTTTGGAGGCTATATACCCCGAGATCCGACGTCCTGACGCAAAAGACCCTTTCACCTTTGAGATAGATCTCCCTGTTGAGCCCGCCGCTCCAGTCACCGTCACCTTTCCAGCGGCGTCTGCACCCGCTCATCCAGGACTCACTACGCCTGCTCAAGCTGCTGAGAATGGTCAGCCTGAGGTTGATTCTCTCGAGGTCTCATACCTCCCGTCTCTACGGTTGAGGGTCCATCTTCCTGATGGCTACCCTGTAGACGTACCGCCAGAGATCCATGTATCAACGACCCCGCAGTGGTTGACAAAGGAGACCATCAAGAAGCTTGAGGATGACGGACCGCGGCTATGGGATGAAATTGGTCGTGATATGGTTGCTTTCACGTATATCGATCATATCCAACGCGCGGCCGAGGATGTCTTTGGGACTATCAGCCCCGAGGGAACTCTCCAGGTTGATCCCGAGCACAAACTTGCGGTGTTAGACCACGATATAAAGGCAAAGAAGGCTGCCTTTGAAAAGGAGACTTTCGATTGTGGTGTTTGTCTAGGTATGTCTACTTATATCTCAACCGCGATCTCCATGCTAACATCTCACAGATCCCAAAAAGGGCTCAAAGTGCCACAAGATGCTCGACTGTGGTCACATCTTCTGTATTCAGTGTTTACAGGACTTTTATAATGATGCCATCAACGAGGGCAATTTATCTACTGTCCGATGTCTAAGCCCAAACTGCGCCAAAGAGCGCGCAGCAGCCAAGGAGATAAAGAAGCCCAAAATCGCAGTCAGCCCCAGCGAGCTTCTCCAGATTGGTCTCTCCGAGGACATGGTTAAGCGTTATGTTACACTAAAATACAAAACAGAGCTCGAGTCTGACAAGAACACAATATACTGTCCTCGACAGTGGTGCAACGGAGCAGCTCGCTCCAAACGTCACAAGAAGCCCGAAGGCTTGGACTTTGCCGAAAAGTCTGATGCTGAATCTGGTAAAGAGGAGGAAGAAAGGGACGAAGACGGTAACGTCAAAACCAAGGAGAAGAAGAAGAAGAAGAACAAGGACAGATTCAATAGAGCTGATCTCCTGGCTATATGCGAAGACTGCGGCTTTGCCTTTTGCGGTCAATGCTATCAGTCCTGGCACGGAGAGTTTGTTCGCTGCGCGCCAAGACGCGACAAAGGAGAACTCAGTGAGGAGGAAAAGGCATCACTCGAGTATCTTCAACTTCACACAAGTCCTTGCCCAACATGCAATGCCCCTGCACAAAAGACTCACGGCTGCAACCACATGATCTGCTCACGATGCGATACTCACTTCTGCTACCTTTGCTCGTCATGGCTTGACCCCGTTAACCCCTACCAGCACTACAACCAGCTGGCTGGCGGCAAAGTCACCTCATGTTACATGCGGCTTTGGGAGCTCGAGGGAGGAGATGGCGACGACGTCGGCCTGGGGTTTGTAGGCGGCCGAGGTCCAGCGGCAAACGCACCACCGGAACTCAACGACATAGAGCTTCTGCCAGAGGTTATCGAATCCGATGATAGCGACGACGAGGACGAGGCCAACGCCCAGGACAATAACAGACATCTTGGCGGCCAGGGTCAAGGGATCGAAATAGCCCGTGAAGGACCCCTCGTTATCCGACTCGTCGATAATCAAGCTCGAGACGGCCGTAGAGCTATTCCTCCCGCTGCACCCGACGCGCCGCAACCACCCGCGGGCCGTGGACATCATGGCCCACCCCGAGGCGCAGCGGGTCGAGGACGTGGTGCAAGAGGCGCAGGGAGAGGAGCACCTGCGGCAGTCAGAGGAAGAGGTGGAGGACCTCGTGGAGGAGGAGCTGCTGCTAATCGTCAGCGACAAAATCAACGACAACCTCAACTCCCACAGCCGGCGCAGGATCAAGATGAGAATAATCAAGCTGGCCTTGATCCAGCACAGGAGGCGTGGGTTCGCCGATTTGTGCAGATGGCCCTCAATGATGAAGAAGACCTCGTTGACGGAGATTCAGATGAAGAAGATGGTAATTGGATTATACGATGACATTGGTCTGGGTACGGCCTCACCATCATGAGAAGCTCCGTACGGCCGACAATGCTCGGCTCCGCAGTAATGACATAGGTAGTTTAATGGTAGACAACCCTTTCTTATGCGTAGCAAATGCATGCATGATCTGCCACATCCATCTCCATCCAGATCCAAAATGATGTCAATCAACGACTCCACGAATGTAAAGTGCTTACCTATTTTGTCACGAGAATCATTGCTTCTTTGCCACGACGACGATGCCTACCTGAATGGGTATGTTAGTACCATAATTATACCCTCCCTCACACGCACACAACGTCCCTCTCTGCCTCTTTCTCAACAACTTTCGCCATCAATTATAGACCCACTCACGGTAGATGATATCCGTTCTGAAGGCCGCAAGGCAAAGTGGAGTGAGACTGCGTGCTCGAGACTGCTGTCCTGCTGATCCGTCGAATACCCAAACATGGCCGTATGCGTAGTACTCTTCATTACAAGACTTCATTTAGTCTTGTGGAAAATGCTCCGATTCTCAAAGGCCAAGCATGATGCATTGTCAATTACCGAGTGTATACGTGGGTTCCTCCACTCGCATGGGGATACGTGAAGTAACGTCAAGTAGACCGCCAGTCGGGATTTTCACTCGGCAGAAGACCCTGATCCCAGGCAGCTTGACTGGTCATAGAAACAAAAATCCCCGTACTGACTTGTTTTGTTCCAAGCATTCTGTTGATCTATTTCATGCTGAACGGCACATGCTGACCAATGTCTGACTTTGTCCGTACTGGACCGGACTCTCCATGTTGGCTGGCTGGCCGATCGACACTGTGACCCTTGAAGACGCAGGCGCTCGTGTAGTCTAGGCCGACCATGGACCTAAACACTGCCTTCCCTTCTCACAGAACGTGAGCATGTCTCTGAGCAACGTGGCCAACTAGCCAACTTGGACGGCAATGATTGTGAAGTCAGAGAAAAGCTAGTCAGGAACTTTTCCCAATCCCAAAGGTCAGAGCACAAACCTAAACAACGTCTAGACTTTAGAACTGAATAGAGGTACTACCGTTAGCCACAAGGTGACATATTAGCTTGATGCCAAGTACAACGACACCCTCTCGAAGCTGCCACTGCTGGTCCAACGCGAGGACAAGGCACAATCTGGTTATGCTCCGGATTTCTTTCACGTGGCGTTTCGCTGGCTCTTCTGTTTGACAAAATGGACAATCTAGATCTCATTACGGATAACCCAAACTGGCTTTCATGGCGAATGCTGGAAAGATAACTCGCATTATGCCGTGCTGGCCTTGTACTCCTGTCTTCAGTCTCTTGGTTGCTCAAACTGCCGTTAATATCGCTACGAACGATGAGCTCACTGTGTCGAAACTCTATGACTCAACAGGGATTCATGTGCAGGAGCTTGCAGGCGCCGCCCTGCCCACAGCTATCACATACGTATGAGTCCGCCCACACACGGGGGACTACCTTTAGCCAACATTGAGAATGTTGACTGCGTTAGTGACCGGTCTGGGCCGACAGTTGCAGAACGCGGGCGCTACTGATGTCACCCGGTTCTTAAGTTGCTATTCAAGGCGGATAGTTCGGTTTTGACCTGGTGAGCCGACTTAGCAGAAGCAAAGGATATTTCACAGGCTTGGCTTGTTGTCCCGAGCTCGAAAGGAATCGTCAGAAAATAGTCGAGTCGAGTCGAGTCGAGTCGTGTTAGTGATCCTGTAGTCAGCAGTCTTGCTACTAGGTTAGTTCTGGTCTGGTTCTGGGGAAGAGCTGATCCTCATCTAGAACCCTTAAGAGCTTTGTCCCTGATGACGTGTTAGAGAGTAAAGATGAAGGTAAAGCCGCTACAGCTTCCCAGGCTGCCAGGATAGGCCGGTTTGAGGGCTTTAGAAACCCTTGTTCCTGTTGTAGGATCGGACCCTTTGCCACGCGTGCTGCATGCATGGCTGCCGCTCTACAACCTCGTCGCAATTAAACGTTCTGTTTAGGCACTCCTTAGCCACGCCCTTACTCTCTCGCCCATGTGCCTATTTCTGTAATGGGTTGGTGCAAGTTCAATGAATGGCCTTTTGTTTCCTTGAAATCAGCTTATTAATTTCGACTGCCGTGGAATTCCTTATGCTTACTGGAACGTTGCGTTGATCACCCACTACCCCAATGCTACCGGATCGTGCAAGTCAAGAGCCGCAAGCGCACCTCGGAATCTTTACATAAAAGCGGTAGGGCTGAGTTCGCGATACCACGTCAAGGTGCCGAGTAGATTGTCCAACGCAGGTACACGACCCAAGCGAGACTTTCAAGAGACTCTATTCCCTTCGAGGTATTTTCGGGCTTATACATAACACACCGTTACTGTAAAATGCCACACACAAGGATTTTGTGGCACAAACGGTCGGTAGTGGGCCAGGTGTAACAGCAAGGATCCGTCCTCTCACAAAGTTCTCGCAGACATTGGGGAAATGACGATTAACCAGGTAGTACGTGCGCTCGACTTCTGAATGGAGGAGTGATATTTCGATCCAGACTATTGGCATTAATGGCCTGATATTCGAAGAGCCTAGGGTCAATTCGCTCGCAGGCGGCCAAGGCGCAGAGATGCATAATTCGTACCTGGCTAGTTAGAATTGCAGACTAGATTGCTCAAGGGCCTGCTAGTCTAGCTTGTTGGCTCAGCAAAGGCGCCGATCTGTAGCTGGGGGGGATAGATAACTCTACACATTGTTTCGTTTCACTGTTTATTAGTTGTTTCCTGTTCCTTTTGTTGCCTAACCCCCGGCTCGTAATGTCGTCAAAAGTGTACTTATGTATGTCTGAGTTTCTGATTCAGTTGGTCTAAAAAAGCATTGTGTATTGCCAAAGCCACCAACATGGTACTAGGACCTTTTGCGTTCGCTTTTCGTACATGATTTTGCAAGCTAGCTGTGTAGCTCGGAAAGGAGTAGGAAACGACCACCAACCACCACCGGGGAACAAGGCTGAACTCAGGATAGAATGATTAAACTCATCTCGCCGACTTCTCCAAAGTCATGCGCATTAACTCGTATAATTTCGTCGACTCAGGGGAGCAGAGATTAATCGGTCGTTGTGCAGCGATTGCACGCTTCCGAGATGAATCCGTTTCCGCATTCAAACAAAGACAATCAAGAGCCGGGTTTCGATCGGCGTTTGTATTGAACAACGGAGCAAGGTGTATTGAGCCATTACCCAAAGTGAGCCAAGTCCCTCCCAGTCAGGGTTGCTGGACGACGATCGCCATCCAGAAAGGGACTACCGGCCGGAGAGGCAGGGCCAAATCCACGCCAGTTGGAGCTTACTCGACCCTAAACCCGGAGAGAAGTGGACCTTTGTGCTTGAGACAACAGGGGGCGGGACTCATCGGCAGCCATCGAGAACAACGCTAAAACCGAATGCCAGCAAGGGAGCCAATCGACTCAGCTCTCAGGCTCATGGCACTGTGGGCGTTCAACTGCCGCGATCTGCTGGCGCGTTGCAACGTCTGCGGTTACGCTGCGGTTGAAGAACCAGTCACCATTGCCGTCTTCCTCTCTCCCGTCCCCCCCCGACGAGCACGTTGTTGGTAGCTGCTTTGAAACATTCCGACGATGTTTCCTTTCCTCCTCTCGCGCCATACTCCAGGGCAGTTGGAGGTCTAACACAGCTCTCGATTCTCGACCCTGGTGTAGTGACACAAGCTGCGGGCGGATACCCTGACTATGGTTCTGGCGTTTGCGCATGGATGCACTCGAGTAGCACTGCACCTTCACGCATGCACCTGCAGCGCCGTTTTAGCGACCTATCCATAACCAATCAGGTCGTTGATAGATCGTCCGTCAATTGCAGTGCTATGAAAGCTTGCTGATACCATCTTAATACCCGCATGTTAAGACCATGGATGTGCGAAACATAATTTCGGACAGAGTCCACATGCCAGAATAGTCGCTCAATTCGTAGTGTCGGGCCCCTTTGTCACGGATCCGGTACGCTGCGCAGTGTTTGCGCGGTGCTCATTATTCGTCATCGCGTAATGTCATGAACCACGGGTGCTTGACCATCAAAATTGCTTCGACGTGGAGAGGCATCGAGTTGTAGTTCATCCACATCAGGCTCGCATGTAATTTATGCAATCAGAACCTTGTCCTGGCTTTCCCATTGATAAGTTGTTAAGACACTGCCAAAAACGGCCAAGATAGGAGCCCGTCATAATAGTGAAGTGTGGGGCTTTCAGGCATGCCGCCAAGGGAGGCTCCTTGAGGAGGACCCTGAGTGGCCTGCAGGAGGGTGAGCAGTCCTAATGAAGCCATCTGCATTCACTCCGAATTTGCTTTGAAGCCAGGAGACGCAATGGACTGCCAGATCTCAAAAAATCGCCGTGGCCACCTGGGATGGTTACATCGAGTGATTGGCGGCGGGACAGGGTACTGAGAAACGAGGAGCTACCGTTGAAATGGCGTCTGGGCGCGTGTCTCAGGAGGAACGGTTCACCGGTGAAAGTCAATTCCTTGTCCAAGTTTGGGGTCCCGGGTGTTTTTGGGTTCTAGTTCCAGGGCAGGGCGCGGGCTTGGCAGCCTTGTTTGCAGGTAACCTGCAAGTCTCAATCAATAACACCCAGCCGTCATTCAAGTTGGAGAGGTGCAAGACCGCCGCATTATTGTCCAAATTCAGTAACGAATGAGGGTGAGAGTCGACCACCCATCTCCTCGATTGAGTACGGGCAGTGGTTACTGTACAAGGCATGTGAGGGTGACGAGCTGCGCGCCAGAACATGCTTTGCCCAATACCCGATATCTTGCGGGAATGTGTACGATATTTCCGTCCCAGTCTCCAGTCTGTGCGGATTTAGACATTGACGATGTGGGTGTGTGGCGGACGTGCTTTGCGTCCTGTGCTGTTAGAGAGATATGCTTATCCTTGTCTTGTTGAAGAGTTGTGAAATCAACATTGAAGCGAACCCCAACAGACAAACGAGCGGGCCTCATCTTGTCCATCTTGATGGCGCCTGGTGGCACCGTAGTCAGGAATCCTGGATCATAATTGTTTGAACTTGTCCGAATTGGTCATTTTTGGCTTGGTGTCTTTGTTTGGTCTCGTCTCTGTTTTGTGTTGATTTCCCCGGTCATGGACCAGACGAGACTGCTTAAACAAGGCGAGTGTTTCGCGGTCTCGCGATTTCGCGCCATAGACAACCCTTGATCGATAATGGATGCTTGAAGCCCCTCGCCCTCGCTCCGGCCGGGTTTGCGCTTGAAGGCCCTAGGCTTGATGATAGCCTGGCTGGATTATTGTACTCCGACACCCTTGAATCTCTGTTTCGTGGTAAAAGTATCGCATAGAGGGTAATTTGGGGCTATCACAGCCGGCCCTGGAGGTATCGTGACGACAAAAACACGCGATAAAGGATGCCACACCCGCGACCGATTAAGTTTCCTCGTTATGCCTGTATGCATGCAAAACCTGGAGGAGGCGGAAAGTGGACAACCAAGGCCTTGTCGGGGTGAGAAGCCTGGACCTTGACCGAGCGACACGAGCACCAGATGGCGGGCTGACCAGTGTCGGTCTGCTACACAGACTGTGCCTAGACACTGTGAGGGGACAGCCGTTGAGGGGGCGGCCGTTGAGAAGGGGCACGGCCCCGGCCGCTCTTTGCCTTTACCTGGCTCGCTTGTGGCATTCTGCCTCTTAGTGCATCAATCTTTCTTGCGATTGGCTCCTGCCCTTGTCATGGTTTCCCCTCGCACGTCTCCTTGCTTCGTCCCAGAGGGCAATGTCCCCACTTAACATCCTTCCAAAGCACTTTCCCCTCGTGCCCTTGTCTCACCTTTTCCGGACCTGGACCTTGCTCGTCTTGATATCCTTCTCCACCAACGAACCAACCAACAACAACGCGAGACATCGATGCAACAGCGCGTTATTGAAGCCATCTCCAACTGGGCGCCCATTTTGAATCAAGCGCATTTTCCCCCTCACGCGTCTCCACGAGCCGCAGAGAGCAGCAATTACTGACTCGTGACGAAAGAGCCTTGCTTTGTTTCTCCGCCCGTCATCAGGAGCCCTGAGCACGTCCTTTGCTGCTAAAACAGCAATGCTCATCGTCATGATTAACATTATCACTCACTGCGCGTCTTACCAACAAGGATCTTGAATTCCAGGGAGACGGTCTTGTTGGTCCGAGCCAAAGCCACATGGCTCAGCAAATGTACAGACTACACTACACTACACTACACTACAGTATTGCAGAGTTAGCCACAACTTGGTTACAACATCGGCTTGGTTTGCCGCTATTACAGCCATGCCAGCCGCCATGGTCCTGAATCTCCATCAAACACAAGGCTGCATGCTGGAGCAAGCTTCTCCGCACGTTCGGTCAAATTCAATTCCATCATGCGGCGCAAGCATACCCAATCTAGAAGATGGTCGCCTCGTTCACAGGCAATGCAATACACATCGCGACACACAACAAGGCATGGATATCCTAGATTGCACTATGGGCCTATGGTTCGCGCTATCTTCTCCAGGTTATTGCTGTCATCACTGCAGACCTTCTGATACATACATGCACACATACAACTTGCCGCTGGTCGCAATGTCACAGCATGCACACAGCACGCCCGTCCCTGCTGCGGATGGTTGATGCGATAATGCAGAGGCAGCATGAGCGCCGTATGTACAGTACACGCTATGCCTGTGATGGGGCCGTGCCGTTCACTCCACCTCCGTCAGCCGGCGCCCACCAATGCCGCCGCCAAAAAGCTTTGAGTAAGCATAAGCTAAGCTGCCTCTTCTGCCAGACCAAGAAGGTACTCCATTTTCTCATCTCCCGAGTCAATCCCAAAATGGCTCGTGCAAGGTCAAATACCTGCTCCGGCTTGTGGCCGGGCCTCCATTCCACAAGTTCATCTAGCTAATGATGGGCTGGGGACAGGCCTATCTGTTTGATATCGCCCTGTGTTAATGCTTTATTGGGCATTTGTTCTGCCAGAGACAGCACACCAGATCGCGATGGTGACGGCCAACTGTTGACCGATCACAGGAGACCCTGGTCAATAGCAAAACTCTTCAAGCCTGAGTTTTCCTCTGTTTCCTCACCTCCCTGCTCCTGTAAGTTGCCCCATTGGCAACTCTGTCCAACGGTTTTCTAGAAATTTGCGGGCCAGCAACCTTCACTAGACCTCGGAGGATTCTTCTCTCAGAATCAACGTGCCCCGGTCAAGTATCAGGGTCTGGGATTGGCCATGGACGGGGCAGCTTCATTGAGGGAGGAGGGGGCTGCCGGGTCCTCAAGAGATAGTCCCCGTGTCCCCGCTCGACCCATTTGCTCGTCAGTTTCTGTCCATCTCATCCCTACAGGCATGGACGGGGTAGCTAGTACGTGGGCCCTGCGTTACACATGCCATGCTATTATCCAAACTTTAGCGTCATTACTTGTCAACAGTACATGGCCCTCTCTTAATGCTGGTCTTGACGAGCAGGGGTGTTCTCGAACCCCTCGGTAGACGCTGACGAGGGGATGGCATGGCAAGGGACTGCGTGCTGGGGCGTGTCTGGGATGTCTTCTCTCACCTCGCGTCAAGGTCCTGGCTCCCAAAAGCCCCGGGCTTGTCGGCCGTGTCTTCTACTTCTGCTAACCTGCCTGTACCCGGCAGTTTGCGGTTCCCTTGGACCCTCTCTCTATCAGACAGTCTCCGGGGCATAGCTTCGTCTAAGCTCCATTACACTCCATCGACACATCCACCTTATCAGACCTGCCTTTCTCCCAAAAACAGCGTTTAATGAAACTCGTTCTTGACTACGTACATTGTCCACGTTTTGATTCTCCTTGATGGTTCATATTGCCGTCCCATAGATTATCACCCTCTCTTAAGAACTCAAGTCACCCAGCATTGCCGAATATTTGCATGGTATCAGCCTTCAATATCTAAACAGGCTGTATTTGTTTCTCTCGATCTGCCCCTCCACTCCCCATCCTCCTTCCAAGAACGGCCGCATGCGCTCAAGTGGTCTCCCAGCCCACAGACATTCTTGTCCGGCCTTTCTTGAGAGATCCTACTAAGAACTCTCTCCGGACTTGATACTAGGTCTTGTCGACAGCACTGACCCAAGTCCCTGTGCCTGGACCTCGAAACATCCCCCCGTCAAAGTCGGTCCCCACCCCGGAGACAGTGCCGGGTGTTGTACCAAACACTCCCCTCCATCATCTGCCGTTCCTTTGGTCGCCATCCATTCCCATATACAAGTACACGCTTGCACCTTCAACCTCGACCTCAACCTCAATCCCCTGTGCCTTGGATAACGTGTCATTCCTTCGCTCCCACTACACCTTGCTTACATCTCGCGAAGCTCTGTCGCGATAATCCTGTTGCCCGTCTTGGTCTGTTCCAACGTTTATGATCTCGGGAACCCGTTACTAGTGACGGATCAAGCCCAGACAACCTGGTCTGGTTGATGAGGTGGCAAGTTGAATAGGTTATGCACCCATGACAACCGCAGCAGCATACCCGGCCACAATGGCAGACTTGAGAGGACACCCGGGGCATTCGAGCATGTGGTCCAGTTATGGAGGTTCAGTACATATGCCTGGCCGAGTTGCTGATCCTTTACCATCAACCTCTTCGCCGCTTTCTGGACGAACTAGCAGTAACCACACCGAGATGGATCAGCCTTCTTATTCCTACAGTCGATACCCTCAGGACGACCAGGAAGCATACGATAGGCCCGCGCACCCAGAAATTGTTTCTCACCACGGCTACCCAAACCTCAAGAGGTCTTTCTCTGAAGCAGAGCCACCGGCCTACCAGGAGATTGTCCAGGATCTTCGCGACGACAACTCCAAGATGTCTGCCAGCCACGAGCACAAGCTGTTAGCCTTCAAAAGGACTCAGGACAAGCACACAATCGTTGACCAACAAGGACGCATGCAGCAGCTTGAATTATCGGCCCAACTCCATGGAATGTTCTTCCTTTCTGAGATGCCTGCGAACACATCAGATGGTTCGCTTCGACAACCTGAACTGACCTGTTACCGGAGGAATTTGTTCCAGATTAGCGGTACTCTCGTCACCCCACGAGGTCAGCTTTCTGTTATTACCGAGTCAGGCGAGACTGTTGGAATAAGCAACATGGAGGTTACCATCTCTGCTATTGAGTCAGTTGATGGCAACCCAGTCCGATTAATCGTGATTCCTTGGAAGACACCTCCGCCAAATTCACCAGAGACAAACCAGAGTCCCGATCAGGAGCCACAGTCTCTACCATTGATTCCTTTCCAAGACGATGGATCAGAATCTGATGGCGAGTACGCCGTTTATCCCATTGGCTGGCGCCGATTGCAATTTAGAATGTGAGTTTTCCCGTACACTTACAATCATGAGTTACTGACCAGGTTGCAGTGCAACTGCAAACAATGGCCGGCGAAAGGAACTCCAACAGCATTTCGTACTGCATTTGAAAGTAGTCTCAACATTAGCCAACGGTACCAAGACTGTCCTGTCGGAATCGACAACGGCGCCTATCGTAGTACGAGGTCGAAGCCCTCGTAACTTCCAAGCCCGTAAAGAGATTCCCCTACTAGGATCGAGTGCCGGTTCTCGAGGACAAGCCCTGGTGGAGACGGGATTGGGAGTTGTCGCTGGACCACTGAGCGCAAAGCATCAAGAAGCAAAGCCAAGGGGCATTGACGCGCAGCTTCCACGGACTGCATTTACCTTTAACGCGCCGAAGATACCAGGTACCCAGTTGGGCCCTATACGATCCAAGTGAGTCGACACCACAAACCAACCAAAAAGACTGGATGGTAGAGCTCTAGCTAGAAGCAGCCCGCATCCAAGTAGCTAGAGCGATCTCGACAGGACTTATACTGACTGACGTGATAGTTCGTATCCGACCTGGGGAACCCCTCCAGCTCAGATGCCCATAGGCCATGTCCCGACTTCTGGCGCCGAGAACTATCCTACAGCAACAATGGGCCCTCTTGCGGGGACGGCCAGTTTCGCTGCTGAGTCGCAAGGAATGCCCCTTCAATCCTCGATGGAGCCTCCTGTTCCCCTTTCCATAGTGCCAAACGATTCGGAGCACCCACCCGTTCGGTCTCAGTACACGTATATGCAGACGACGACTGCTCCCCCTCAGCTGTCGATACACACGGCTCCGCTCGGCGGTCACGAGCATGCGATGAATATTCCTCGTTACGTCGATAACCCGCGGCCTTTGAAAAGTCCCAGGCACATGAGCCATCCGTCGATACGGAGCACGGGCTCAGTAGCGAACAACGAAGCATCTCCAGAGTATCGATACGCGCCGTATGCGCCTGTTCATACAAGCCCTGCTGAGGTCGCCCAGCCGAATTACAACTCGGAATCGTCTGGACCACCATCAGTGCCCGCAAGAGACTATTACGCGCCCGCGCAGACCTGGACGACAGCAGCCGGGGAGCACAATACGAATTTGGCGTACGCCAGTAACGAAACTCGACCATACCCCTTCCCTCAAGACGAGTACAAAAACGCAACCGCGGGCACTTCACCGGTCAAGGCGGAATCGAGCCAGTCGCAACCTCCGTCAGTCTACAACGGGGCTCCACGAGGCTCTTTCGATGCTATGAATCAGTATTCCTGGAATGGGAACTAGACTTTTAGGTCTTTTTCTCCCGAGTAAAGAAGCTCGCATTTGACGATACACAAAAGTTGCCATCAAAAGATGTTGGCCTAACGATGAGCATGAAGACCACTGGATTTGTGGAGCGCTTGGTTCATTTGTCAGTGAGCTTGTAAAAATACCTTTGGAGTTTTTTTCTATTTTATGACGGTCGGTGTTGGCAATCTGATTTGGGTGGCTTGCACTGAATTTGAATTTCCGGATACCTGGAAGTAGACGGAGCGAGAAGGCAGAGAGATGATGAGATAAGGGGGTTGAACTGCAGAAATGGCGGCTTTTGGACCGCATGTCATGTTAATGGAGGAGGCAAGGACGGATCGAAAGGGCGGCAAACTTTCGATACATGAGGACGGATAACGGACGACTAGAAGCTAATGATGCTGCGGAACGATGAGAACTGACCGCTCGAAGTCTCTCATCATGCAGAGCGGCCTGGTTCTGCGATGATTCGAGACGCTGTTGCATGGCAAGGGCGAAAGGACGGGCCAGGCGAAATAAGGGCGCACAGTATCCAGTCTGATTTTGCTTCTTCTTCTTCTTATTTTTCTTCTTTTTGTTTGGGTATGATTCTGCGGAATGAACCACATCCCTTTAGGTGATGGGTATGTTTTGTCAAGCGGCGTGTCGAGGCGAGATAGCTGCTGAGATCAAATTCTCTTATGTATTGATGAAGTAATTCCCAAAAGGTTGAATTGCGTAATGATCTAATCGTGTCAGATGATCAAGTGATTGGTGGTGTGCGCGTGTCGAGTGAATGTTGCTGAGTGAGATGAAATGGCTGTGAAGTCGGTGTTGTCGTCGAAAGCCAGCGTTCCAGGTTGTACACACAAGGTATTATATCCTCTGGCTTCTGTCATGGTTGTGATATCTGACGCCTGTGCTACCTTGGGAAATTGAAGCACAAGCTGGAAATTACGATGAGACGATACTAGTGGCCAACAAAGGCTGTCAATGGCGATTTGTGTTGGGCTTGTTCTTAGGGCCAAGCCAAGGTTGCGTCTGAATGATAGTTCCTAATGGTCTCGGGGGCTCGGGGCTCCTTATACTTGGTAGAGAGAAGCGTAGGTAACAGTTTTGTCGCACCATCGAACGGTCCTGACGTTATCACTGTCGGTCCTCCGAGGCCCGGGCCATGTTCTGCCGTGCTCCCTCGTGCTAATTGCCAAGTTGTGACCCAACAGCCTGGTCACAGTCAATGCTCTAAGCAGGGCTATCGTGGAGGATAGCGTCGTGATAGATGTTGTGAGAGGGGCGGCACATAGTATCCTGCAAGGGCAGAGAGGAGTTTGATTAGCCGACGAGTTCAGCTGAAGGTGTCGTTAATTAGCGGGCCGAGTTGTGGCAGGTTAATGGTGCGTACTACGTAGGTGGTGGCTTATGCGAGGTGATAAGATAAGAAAAAGCCGCCAGGGAAATTCTTGGGTTGCATCGTGGATTCTTGAGACTTTGCAAGACGCGGCAGCGTGGAATTTGATTGAAGCGGTTCAACTGAAGATTTTTGCTTGTGTTTGCGTCATCTCGATACGTGCTCGTCTAAGAGACCCAGTCCGCTTCGCTTACAGCGCTTCTATTCTGTCTTGACTGACTGTCTACGCTGAGCGGGATCCGCGGACAACCTCACGCCTCTGTCTCGGGCCAGTCCCATATTACCACTTCCCTCAGCTCCGATCTATCGGTAGCTGAATACGAAGTGAACGCTAGCGTATTCGTAATCTCCTGCTGACTACTTGAAACTCATCTCAATACTTTGAGAAACGGCGCGCAAAACAGGCCATCATGTTTGAAGTACCCCAAGCCAAAAGGTGTGTTCTAGAGCCGAGCTTTCCCATGCCCGAGTTTGAGATGTAAGTGCTAACTGGATCACCAGGGTTCGCAGAGAAGATCTCAATGGATCAGACAATGAAAGTGATGCTGGCATCCGGGATGCTGAGCTGCGTGCAAAGCTGAATGCCCAGATCGCGAGATCATTGGGGCTGGATGATAGTTATGTCGAACAGCCTGTCGATGTCCTTATGGAAGATTCACATCCTACAGGAAGAAAAGACTCAGGCGATGACGATACAGCGGGCGCAGAACCTGCTGATGCGGATGGAGATGATCATGAAGAGGAATTTGCCTTTCGGCTTTTCAGCAAGGCCCCGCCTACACAAAAGATCGTGCTAGAAGAGGATACCGGGCCTACAGGTGATGGAACCTTTGTTCACGGCCGGCCGCTGTCCTACTATATGGTGACAAATGTACCTGCAAAGCAAAAACAGGAGTACGCCATAGCAGCCATGAGCGGGGATCAAATACTAGCAAAGTCACACGACAGAGCTTGGGGCCTTGAGTTTCCATGGAAAGTCACAAAGATCACAGTCACTCGCAAGGCTACGTCGGGTGATAAGACAGAAGAAGAGACAGCCAAAGGAACACGGCGGCCAGGGAAGAAACAACGGATATCATTAAGAAAACGGGCAAAAGCACAGGAAGAGAAGAAGGCAGCTGAAGTACAGAAGATGGCAGAGAAGGAGGAGCATATCAAGGATAAGAAGAAGAGGATGAACCGGCTGAAGAAGCTGAGGAAGAGGGCAAAAGCAAAAGAACAGAAACAGGGAGCTAAAGGGGAAGATGAAGGTGATGATGAGGATTCTGATGGGGATTCAGCGGGCTCTGACTAAATTCGAGGTTCTTTGAAGGCATGAGTGTCTTTCAATAATATACATTTAAATGTCATATTCCTGAAAAGAGTGAATGACTTCCCGTGAGACACTGATAAAGCTGAATGGAGGCTAGACTTGCCAATACAAAAAGAGGCTTGTCAGACAAGCTAAGAAAAGGCAATTGTGACGCAGGTTGGGACCCTTGTATCTATGGGAGACACCTACCTAGTGAGCACCCACCAATTAAGTTTGGCGGGCGCAACTCCAAACCCCCAAGGCTGAGCTGAGCTGTACCTACCTCACCTTGGGTAGGTACAATAAATAACCTGGCCACGTCAACAATACTACTCAAACATCTTTGTTTTCGACTTACAAAGCATCCAGTTAAATAACGCATTTTCACTCTTACACGTTAGCTCAAATCTCTTCAACAACAGTCATTCCTTACTACGACTATGGCTTAGGCGCCGAAACAAAAAACATTGACTTTGGCGGGGCATTGTTTGGACCAGCCTCACGACCTAACAACGAACACCATGAGCAACCTTTGGCCCTCGAGGGCCGCCCAAGATGATGCGCAACCCGATACACCGATAGAAGATGTCGCCGACACGGGCGAAATTGCCGACCTCACCGGTGAGGCTGAACAAACCGATCTCCCACCTGTTCCTGCGCCGCCGCCAGCACGACCTCCCCTCCAGCGCAACACCTTGCAAAGTGCTCCCCCGGCCGCGCCCATGGCGCCTCCTCCGTCCAACGACCAACCGCAGGGAACCGACTCGCTCTCCTTGCAGCAACTACGCCATATCGTGGCCGAATTTAATCGCGCCGAGCCCGTCGCCTACGACTTTGCGTACACCGACACGGGCCCCCATGCCGAAGAGATCGACGAGTGGTTCAATTATCAGCTACCACAGTGGGTTCGGCTAAGTGCTGCGCAACGAGCGTTTAAGTGGCATTGGCAGCACGAGTCGAGGTCTCAGGACGTGTGGGACGATGCTGATAATGATACTCGCACACGGTTTATTCAGGCGGCTATCGCGGGTGTCCAGTCTAACGATGCGGCGCTGCGATCAGCTTCGATTGGGAAGCTAGTGTATCTTGTTCTAGGACGGTGGAATGATACTGCCATGTCGAATGCGACACCTGGGGATAGCCGGTCTGTCGCCAGTATTTCGCAGTTGCAGGCTATCAAGGCTGGTGTTGAGTGTCTCACATCTTTGGAGGGCTTACCTGTCATCTGGGGGGCCCTTCGAAATAGTTTTGAAGTACAATGGTGAGTTCGGTCAGTTCGTGCTACATATGGTTTGACGCTGACCACCGATTACAGGTCAGGGGATCCCCTAGGGCAGCATACTAGTGCCCAGGAAGCTCAGGATGAGTTGATGAACCTCATGACTATCATGTACGTTGCGGTACAGGAGACACTAAACGACCCGGAAGACATGTCTTCCACCTACGGAAAGCTCTGTGAGTTTGTTCTCAGAACTCGGATCTGACTACAGCTAACGGAAATAGTGGAACTTAACCCCTCCTTGGTTGACTACATGTTTACAGCGACCTCAAAACTACGATGGGATGAACAAAATGTCATGCCTCAGACTCAGGTATGTTGTCCACTTCAACGTTGGAGCACTCACTTACTTTGTGATAGATACTTCTCCTCTTTTGGAAATCAATTCTATTGGTGTTCGGTGGAACCGGAGAGCTTGAGGCTATCAAAATGGCCACTAATGAAATGGGCGACAAGGCAGCCGATAAGACAACCATTACTGCTTCACCCTTGGACTACCATGTCTTCCGCCAAGAAATAACATCAAAATACCCAGCCTACGTACCTCCACGACCTGCCATCCCTCTAGAAGCAGATAACACCTCTTTATTGCCCCCTCTTTCGAGCCAAGTATCGAGGAACAACGGCGCTAATGGCATCATTCCCGCACCTCCACAAGTCCATAATGGAGGAACTTCAATTCTCGACCAGCCGGTACATATCGCAACTCCGGCTCCCTCACCGCCCCCCTCACCAGCAGTGGGTGGCAAAGGAGGGAAGAAACAGAACTATCAAACCAACCAGAACTTCCCATTCATGTATCCTCCTCTGGATGCTTCAAGTAATTTTGCTGGCGGAAAAGGTCTCGCTGGTGTTCAACATGCTCTTGTTGGCCGTAAATGGGAGGGAAGCGATATACCCGCTTCCATCCTTGAGGCTGGAGAGCTGTTCTCGAAGCGAGTCAGGATGACACGAGCAACCCGTCAGCTTTGGGAAGAGCGTGAGCGGTTTCTCAAGTTTGAGCGAGGCTATCATAGTGATCACGATGACGACGACGATATTGAGGGCCTAGATCTTAATGAGCTTTCGCTGGAGGAGCAAGAAATACTGAAGGAGATCAAGGCCGAGACGAAAGCAGAGGAGAGGGCCAAAAACCCGGCGCCCCCTGAACCAGAGATAGATTACGGTCCTCAACCAGATCTATTAACTAAACGGGACAAGCAACGCCTTGCCGCTGTGGAAAAGTTCTACGTGAGTACCAAACCAAGCCTTCGACTTTGGAAGATACTAACGGCTCGTAGCGCGATGCGCTGCCTCACCTTCAATCACTTGTGATTGTGCTTCTGCGACCGATTCTTCTTAACGTGACAGCAATCGTCGCACAACAACCTCCACAAGGACCCCCAGGGATGGGCAGAGGTAACAATCCTGGCGTGAATGGCGGCCCTGCAGGAAACAGACAACAGCAGGAAATGCCAGGCCAGAATCCCCCAAAGCCCCCAACACCCGAATTATCATTAGAAGAAGTCGATGCAGCGAGGACGCGGGAGATTACATCCAAAGCTATGACTGGGATTCTTGTCTTACTACTGAAGTGGCTACGGGTATCGCGTAAGTTTGATATGCCCCTTCTTATGTGTCTTTCTAACTAACATTATGATCAGACGTCCTCAAATTCGAGTACATGACGCAACTACTTCTAGACTCTAACTACGTCCCTCTCGTTCTCAAACTGTTCGCTCACCAAGATGTCCAGCAAGTGGTCGATAGCAAGATGGACCGTGCTGAGAACAGGTAAGAACAAATACCGTTTGTGGAAAATAAGAGTTACTAACCTTTGCAGCTTCTTTCACTTCTGCAACCTGTTGTCGCGATCTAGAGATAAGACGACTTCAGACTCGGCACAGGATGATGACGAAGATGAAGAAATAGAAGAGAGTGAAGATGAAGCAGCGCCTCCCCCAATTAAGAGACGGCGATCACCAACACAGCAAGGTCTGCAAGAGGACGATGCAGATGCCAACAGTGATGGTCAGGCTTCTTCTACGAGGCCTGAAGTTGATGAACTCGGTTACCCCCTTAATTCGCAACCTATGGAGCCCATCACGGACTTTTCACGACGCAACTTCTTCTCCCTTATCAATTACCTGAGAGTCATGCAGAAGATTTGCAAAAATAAAGCACACCGCAACTTGTTACTTGTTCAGTACAAGTCGTCGACCATACTCCGAAAGTCCCTCAAGGTACCCCAGCCGGAGTTACGCCTTTACACACTCAAGTTGTTCAAGAACCAAGTTCCATACTGCGGCCGTAAGTGGCGCCAGAGCAACATGCGTGTGATCACGGCGATTTACCTGCACTGCCGACCAGAGTTGAAGGACGAATGGCTCGCAGGTAGCGACGTGGACGCCGAAGTTGACGCAGCTCTGCCTCTGGAACAGGCACTGCGCAGTCTTACCCACTGGCTCAATGTCCGGCGGTATCCAGACAAGATTGCGCCAGATATTCGAGCTGCTATGCGAGATGAGCAGGACTTTTTCTCGAGGGAGCTAGAGAAGCTGGAATTGAATTGGACAGACGGAGGGGGAGATGACGGGATGAGTGAGTTGGAACCTGGTGATGCCTGGTAAGCGTTAAACATGAGGGGTTCCTGTGTGGGCGCTTTTGGCTGAGCTGGTTGATTGGCATCAACTAGACGTTTGTTTATGATATCAAGTATAAAGAATAATACAAGCGACTGATGTGTTTGTAAAGCTGTGTCTCCAAGTCGATACCACCCGATGTGCTCGATTGAGTATTATTAGACCTAATGTTCATCACAAATATCACAAGTAAAGGACAATCAAAGTGTATAAAATTAATCATTAACAGGCGTACTAAGCCCTATCGTCTATCATACTATGCAAACATGGATGTTCGTAAGCGACCGGTTGCTTTTGCCGGGAGCAACATTCCAAGTATCATTCTGTGTGTTTTTTTAGTTGAAGATTTCGATTTTTTTGTTTATTGTTTGTTTTCCCTTAGGCGCGATCATAGACGCCATCTTCATAGCGATAGTTTGGGTTCTCATTTTGACGAGCAGGTTGAGTAACGCCGTACTCGGGCTCGGGGTAGTGAATCTGGCCATAACCGTCCTGACGTCCGTACTTGGGGTCCTGGTGACTGAAGCCGTTGTTATCGTATTTGTTGTAGGTGTTGTCAGGGTAGTTGTTGACGGCAGTGCGGTCGGTGGCGTGGCTCTGGCGGAAACCGTCGAGTTGATCAGGGTGAGTGTGCTCGGGCAGATCGGTACCGGCTTCAGTAGCAGCAGTCTTGCGGCGGAAGAGGCGACCGAAGAAACCACGCTTGGCATAGCCGGAGGTGTAGTCATTGGCGGGACTTGGGCCGAAGCGCTTCTCCTTGCGGTGGTGACGAGCAAGGGCAACTTCCATGAGGATGGAGAAGACAAAGAAAAAGCTGATATGATGTTAGTAACTGGAAGTTGATTATGTAATGGGGACTTACATTGCGATGATAGAGATAGCTAGACAAGCGGACTGGAGCTTGCAGGCGGTGCGGTAACTTGGCAGAGCAGTGAATCCATCGCTTCCCTCTGCTGTGTTGCCAGCCTTTCCTTTACCAAAAGGAGTGTCGAGGTATCCAGTGCAGCTGCTGGCACCACCCTTGTTGGCGATGGCAACATAGATGAAAGCACCAATAAAGGCGATATCCAAGATAATGGCGAGGAAAGATGACAAGGTGCGGCCAGCGAGACAGCACAGAAGTACCAGAGCGGCGGCAGTATAGAGAACAGCTACACCTGAGATACCCTCTACAGCGCGGATGGTATCACTGATGTCCAACTTGTGGTTATGAAGCGTAGCCAGGAAGTATGAGTAGATGGCGAGGATGAGAGCCGCACAGGCAAATTGAATGCCGCGGATGAACCATTGAAGGAACTTGAGGGTAACACCCGACTTTGCACCCATGATCACTAGGAGATATCGTATAGGTGAGTTAAAGATGTGAGAATATTCGTATATTGTATGATGGAAGGGATGAGGTTAAAGTTGAGAGGGGAAGAGCTGAATGGCGGGAAGGAAGCGTGGTTTAAGTGGTTTCTCGACTACCGGCTACCTTAGTTGTAAGCTTGCGCAAGACACATTACGTAGATGGGGACCAATGCTAGCAAGGATGGACCCTCCCTCCCTTTAACGCCATTGAAAGCATCTGATTGAGTGAAAGCAGCCATTTTTGGTTGATCAGCTTGGAGGTGGCGATGCTAAGGCGGCCGAGTTTGGTGATGACGACGTGTGGTGTGTGGCTGGTGCATGAAAAGCACAGCCTTTGTTTCAAGGGTGGACCCATGTGATGGCGCAGTGTGGCTTGGGCGGGTCCGATTAGTGGAGAGAATAACTATTGAAGGCTGAGCATTTCGTTCACTCAGCTTACGACTCTTTGAATTGACAATGGATAAGAGGGATTTATTTGTTAAATGATTGGTATGCCAATTCATAGCACTTACGTTCATTCAGTCTTCCATCACAGAGTTGGCATGTAAAGAGTTTTCAATCATGCTGGTGGGGCCAGGTTTCTGCCGATCATCAGGGTCTTTGCTCTTGATGATGTCAATCACGGCAACTTAAGACTCTGATCGTCCCGAGAAAGGGCCCAAAACTTGAACGCCAATGACGACTCAGGTTGCGGAAGCAACCCAATTGCCTTTTACCTATTGAGCCAACGACCGAACAAGCAGAGATGGGCAGGGGAGATGAAAGTTGCTCTTTGACCGTATGAACCGGTCACAAACTCTTGACATGGATATAGTTGTTAAGGGTTTAAAAAGAAATGGTTGGCCCTGCATTAGCTGCGATCTCTGGTTTGTTTTTCAAAGGCCTTGATTTGTCCTGCAGGTCATTAGCCATGGGTACCTAGTGTTGGCTGATCCATCTACCTCGGTACTTGTAGACGGACCATCAAGCATAAGAGAGACGAAACTTGGAAAAGGCAAGCTTCCATAATTACTAGGGATGGACTATCAGTGCCAAAAGGAGTGACCAAGACAGTGTACTCTGTGATGTCTATCTTCCGTTTACTTCAACGGCTTCATACCTGATGGACCGGCGCTAGAGCCTGGCTATCCATACCACAGAAAGCCTCCCACTTTAGACGTTGAGAACCTACTGCTCTAGCAGATAAATCGAGTATGAGATTAGTTCAATACTAAACCTGATAATAAGAGTAATAATACTCTTTTATTTTATGAGTGAATACTGTCTATGTTAATTTTTGGGTGAGGCTGTTTGTCTTCCAATACCCCGCCATGTGCTTCACCAACACTACAGCTGCCCCGCGACGCGTCTCAGCACGTTCAACGTGCACAACCGTCTTTCATCTAACACGTCAAGTGTCGATATTCTCATCAGACAAAGATGGCGGACAGAACTGGCGATGAAGATCGCGAGGTAACTACTCGATACTCTATCTATGAAAACAACTCACTGATCGTTTGAATTCAGCGCCTCAAGGCTGCCCTATGGTACGCCGTCGGCCAAATCGTTGACGAAGAGTCCCTGCGTCGCAACCGCAATGCCACGCCGCAATTCATCGGCGCACTCACGGAACTTGTATGGACGCAAATAGGTACTTAAATCTCACCACGTAACATGTTCAAAGAGTACAAGCTAACGTGAAGAAGAAAACGTGGCCACGGATCTAGAGAGCTTCAGCAATCATGCTGGACGCTCAACCGTGACAACAGACGATGTGCTGCTTCTTGCTAGAAAGAACCCGGATCTTCATCAAATCATGAAAGAGTTTGTCGATCAGGCCAAGGCCGAAAAGGGAACTACCAAGGGTAGAGGAGGCGCGAGTAAGCGATAGAGGGTTGTGGATAGACATTTATGGAGTTTGGCGCAATGAGGAATTAAGACACAGCTGACGAGCATGATACTCGACGGTGACTATTATGCAGTACAAAATCAACTGATAATAAAACAATGGCTAGAACTCATATTCATCTATAAATCTCTATTTTGGACACTTGGTAGGTGTATTTCTCAAGCCTTGATGGAAGACTCCCCTTGATACTTTTCTCGATATCCGTTCAGCATACCCAGTGTAACATTAGAGCCACCGCAAAGCACAAACACCACATTCTTCTTACTCCATTCCTCATCAGATAAGTCCTTGCCGAGCATCTTCCTCAAATCCCCACGGTAAGCAGGGGCCAAAGCCGCACCGCATGCCACCTCGACGAGTTGTCGCCCATCATCAGCAAAGCGCACAGCACTTATCGCAGCGTCGGCATCAGATACAACGAGACTCTTCATGGTGCCTGATGGATGTTGACTCCATTTCCACGTTTGTTCTGATACTCTTGTGGCGCCTAGAGACGTTGCGATGGAGGTCATCTCAGGTAGTGTTACGTGCTCGTTAGCCAAGAAGCTGGCATTGAGACTATCGGCTCCCTTGGTCTCAACAGCTAGGACAGCCGGCTTCTTGCTTAGCCAAGGATGACTCTCGACACCCTGCATCAAACCATTGACTAGACCGCCGCCGCCAACGCTGCAGACGATAGCCTCAATAGGTTCCTCAAGCTGCTCTCGAATCTCATCCACCATAGTCGCTGCGCCATCCCAGACCCGAGGATCATCAAATGGGGGGACATAAACCCCCGTGGGGTCATTGGCCAGCAGCTCTTCGCGCATGTACTTGTCTGCAGCAGCCCAGTTCTTGCCGACCTGTTGCACTTCTACCCCCAGATCGAGCAGCTTGCCCTTCATAAGCTCAGGGATAATGGTGGGCATGACAATGGTCGCCTTCTGGCCCAGCGAAAGCGCAGACGTCGCGCAGGCTAAGCCAGCGTTGCCGCCAGAGGAGCAGTAGAAGTGAACAGGGCCTGAAGCGGCGGCGGCGGCTTGAGTCATGAGGTTGCCGATACCACGGGACTTGAAGGACCCTGAGGGTTGAAGGTTTTCAAGTTTGAGGTAGACATTGCTTGGTAATGTTAGTTGGATTGGCAATACTGAGATAAGGGTGAGTGTGCGCACCAGCCTGCAACGCGAGATAGCTGAGGGTTTATGAGACATGGTGTCTTGATCCATGGTAGCCTGGCGTCGGAGCTGAGAGAGCCCATGGTGAAGGTTATGCCAGGAAGAATATCTAAAATCAAATAACTCTCAATAATTATCCAGCCTGAACCGAAGCCAATACTTCGAGTTGTTGTGGATTATCTTTGTGAAACAAGTGGTGTTCAAGGCAAGTTATTGGTTTATATGTTGCCACACGGGTCACCTCCGATTTCGGGTATAAAGCACTCCTAGGCCGTTGTTTCGTAAAGCGCCACAGGGATTGATGAAGATAACAAAAGTATAAGTAACTTGTCACAATGAGTCTGCTGTGATCAAAAGAGTCAGAGTTGTCAGTTTCGAGGCTGGTACTTTTTATATGCTACGTATCAACCCTGTCAAACTCTGGTGGAGGGGTGGTTTGACATGGTCATTTTTAGCGCATTGCGGAGTTGACGTTGGACCCCTAAGGATCTCCATGAATTGTCTCCACTTGCCAAACGAAAGGCGCAACATAGATGCATCTCATCCTTCGAAAGAGTTCTAGACTGGACTATCTTGGTACCTGTCGGTCTGAGTCAGACAACTCATCTAACCCCAAAGGATCAAGGGATTCTTCTTGTGAAATGAGCTGTATATGGAAATCGCAGACACCCACTGATGTTTTCCTACATTTATTTTTCCTATGAGTATCGGACCTTTCCTTAAGCCGCCGGAACATTCTGTTGCTGTAGACGACTATGAAGCGTCGCTGTCTTTTCTGGCACATTGCGTATTAGTTATCACAGAACCTGTATTGGTTTGTAATGATCGTGTATCTATTGCTGTGCTGTACAGAGAACGGTTGTGATCTTTTCGACTCCTCCTGTGCTAGTTCAACTTCCTTCTAATGTGAAGCAATAGGGTTACCAACAAAAAGCAGAAGGCAAAACGATGCAGACTCAATTTATGCTCAAGATTTTACTACTAACTAACAAACTCAACCGTTCTAAACTATGCTTTAACTTGACATCGTTTTGTAGTCGATTTGTTCAGTCTATTGGCGAGTTTGCCATCTGAGGAGAGTTGAGAACATGGAGCAGGATACATCACATCCCTTGATGAATTCAAGACGAGCGTGACCACGTCGAACCTTGGAGGTGACCAAAACCACGATTCTTGTTACCACTTTCACCAAAGCTGAGGAATATTCGGTCGTGATGCCTATGCCAAAGATATACATTACTCATCCTCTCTTTATCGAATGTATGTAGAGTCTGATAAATCTTAGAGTAGTTCATACAATACTCTAATTCTTCATATCATGTTTCGAATTCCCAAGATCAGACTGACTGTGAATCACTGACACATTATTCTTATCATAAAAGGGCACATTCTTTCTCTTTGTATCCATCTCCTTGCATCTTCTCGCAACACAAGAGCATTTCTTCACTCGCTCCGCTCATTAATCATTTCATTCTTTCACAGCTTCCCTCAACCAATCCTCAGCACTTCTCTTCTCTCTTTCAAACACTCATCATGGCGCCCTCACGCACTGTTCGAGGATGCATCAGGCAGAAAATGAAAGGTAAAGCAAAGGCCAGCTCTACCCAATCCAAGAGCAACTCCATCGCTTCCAACGCTCGCAAAAGATCCTTGACACCCCTCGAAAATGACCGATCTTTGAAGCGCCTCAAGTCCCAGCAAGTTCAAAGCAGACAGAAAGTCGAAGCGCCGCTCCTCAAGGACTTCAAGAAACCATACGGCATCCCCAAGGGCCAGTTCGCTTGGGGCCCCCGCGAGCCAAGTCCCGAAGAAGAGTCGTTTGACGAGGAAGAGACTGCGCGTCCTCCATCTGTGCCAAATGCCTTTCACAAGTGTGCACGTTCAGGTCGAGAAGCGAACGTCATGATGCGAGCATTCAACGTCAATCCCGCTTCTGCTCTTGGCCGTCGCCGCCCCCCTTCTCCTTTCAATGGCCTTTCTAGTATTTCTATTTCTTCTGATCCTGATCCTGATTCTGAGTCTAATTCTGGTTCCGACTCTGATTCTGGTTCTCCTACTCCTACTCCTGAGCCGCAAGTCATACCCCAGAACAGAAGCAAGAAGAAGAAAACGAAGCCCTGTGGTCTGATGGACCTACCCGCCGAAGTTCGAGAGGAGATCTACCGCGGTCTTCTTGTGTCTCACAAGCCCATCCCAGTCTACGATGGCTGGAAGCGAGTCTACCAGCGGGAGAAGCCTGGTCTTCACATCGAAATCCTCATGGTGAACCGGGAGATTTCCATGGAGGCGAGTGGTGTACTTTATGGCGAAAACACCTTTTTGTACCGCCTTCGAGATGCGCCTGGTCGATCCATACAGATGTTCAACATCCAAGACCTAGCCAACCACGACCTCTACGTCCCCGGGTCCGATGATGAAGAGCATGTCCGCGAAAGCTTCTTCAGATCGCCACTGGAACCGCCTCACGAGCCTGGGACCATCAACATCGACAAGTACGCCCGATACTTCCGTTACATAACAGTTCAGGCCGACCACAACCGTGACACCGCCGAAACGCAGGAGTTCATGGCTGCTGCCATCAAGACGTTTGCCCAAGCACCAGGCAAAACCAACATCCACACTCTGAGCATTGTCATCAGCCCTCGTTACATGGACGGCAAGTTCA
Source organism: Fusarium sarcochroum (assembly GCA_013266185.1). NCBI lineage: Eukaryota > Fungi > Ascomycota > Sordariomycetes > Hypocreales > Nectriaceae > Fusarium > Fusarium sarcochroum. The sequence continues at coordinate 7,924 of JABEXW010000137.1, read as the reverse complement.
CCTTTGTCAACTTTTTCGAGCCGAACTCGGATCTCGTGATGGCACTGAAGGCCGTGTGCTGCGAGGTCCTCCGCATCCGGATCTGGAACAAGTATCTCAACGACGGTATCGGTTCCCCCTGCACGGAGCTCGTTCTTCGCGCCCACCAGCTGCGTTTCATCAAGAACCTCGCACAGCAGAAGCTTGAGTGTGAGGGCGAGAGCGAGCTGAAGAAGCAGGACATTTGGCATACAGATACTAAGATGAACAAGTTTCGCTTCAAAAGGCTTCGCGAGATCAACAAGAAGCTGGCAAGACTCAAATTATATGTGCTCAAAGCCTGCCAAAAGCACGTACAAGAGTACATCATCAAGCAGCGCAATCTCAAGGATGCGCAGGGAGGGCATGACGAAGACGAGGAAGATGAGTTTTACTATGGCCCTTACGAAGACGAGGGTCAAGATGAGGAGGTGCCGAGTGACAACGAAGACGACTCGGATTTTGAGCCCATCTAAGGTGAAGGATATGCTGGATCACACAAGGGCACCGATATGAGCATATGGACATTCACCGAAATGAGAGACGGGAGAACCATAGCTGAAACGAACCCAGATCGAATGGATTAGATGGATTTTGGGTTGATCGAGTTGCTCAGCCAGGTAGCTTGCAGTCAAATAGCTTGGACTTTTCAATCAATTATGCTTTCGGGGTATTGCTTCATCTATGTTATATACCTTGAAGCTCCAATGACACACACAGTTGTGCTTCTTATGTTGCTGATATTTTGACCCTTTCCACCTCTAGCGTTTCTGTGTCGATTAACACTAGCTCCTTTGTTTCCGAAAACGTCGGGACAGTGATGAGTCTCACTGATTGACCCTCGGGACCGTGGACGACCTTGGTTGAAAAATGCGGTTGGTTACCGACAAAGTAGAGGTGAGGGCATGTCTGCATAACGAAAGGGTCATCCTCTTGGAATGGATAGCTCCCTGGGTGATATGTTAGCTACAGGATGTCGATAGGTTGATGAATGGGTACTTACAAAGCGTATCAGGAGCAGTTGGGGCACAGCATCGCCAACGGCACATGGCTTCCATCATGCCAAGACGGTCATCGGTACCGACGTACTTGAACACATCGTCAACGTTCTGGCCGCCGGTACCCAGGACGCGCCATCCTTCAAGCTCAGCCTCCCAAGGGTTCGTAACAGTATCAAACCAGCCTGGCTTAGTCGCTGGAGCTGCCGGATCGTGGGTATAAGCTCGCGCTGAAGGGAACATGGCTGGGTGAACAGGCTGTTGCGGATAGCTGGCGTTTGCTGGGTCCTGGCTACCGGGGAGCATTGTAACGGGGATGGATGGGAGGATCTCGGCGACAAAAGAATCGAAGAGCTGAGATGGAAGCGGGTTATAGGCACTTGCGTCATAACCGTACTTCTTCTGTCCTTTTTTCTCCGGAAGTGCCTCGTCTGCAGCGGCCGGTTTGCGGTCTGTTGTTGAGATGGAGTTTCCGGCGATGATAAGACGGCTGATGTGAGAGGCATCGACTTGACTTGAAGGGCTTAGAGCTTCACCTAACAGGTACTCTAGAAGAAGGTCAAGCTCAAGAGCATACGAGGCGTCGGTGCCTGAGAAAGATAAGCCAGACACAATGGCAATCTTGTTTTTGCCCTTCTTAGTTTCAGAGGCGTCAGCCATATCCTCATCTTCATCCTTTGCCTTGCTTTTGTCGGCCTTGTCTGAAGGTTTTGAGAGACTCCAGCGTTCAGGTTGGGGGGGCAGGTCGGGAAATTTGATATCGATAACCTCAAGCTCGCCATTGGCATTCTCGGTGCCCATAACTCCGATAATGCATCCTGTCACAAGGTGAACAGTCTTGAGCAGATCACCAACTAGCCTGATACGACCAGACTCGTCCTCCAACATGACTTGGTCGTCTTCGGAGAAGTATTTCGGTGTCGATATAGGGGCAGAAATCCAGCGCTATAGATTCATGTCAGCATTTCGTGTTTAACGGCTAGTGAAAAAAGTTGTCTGACATCCTTGGACACATCCTCCAAAATATTGGGCTTCAGGGGCATCTCAAGATATACGGTGCCAGTCACCCAGCACAACTCTCCCTGGCGGACATCGAGCACACGGTCGACCCTCTGGGCCTCCTCACCACCGATAGTCGTACCATTCCAAGCGGTAGCGGCGACTTGATCGACAGATGGTTTGATCTTGGTAAGGCGCAAGAAGTACATGTCGCCATATTGCTGCTTGTAGGAGCGCTGCTTGTCGAGGGCGAAGGACTGCAGGGGCTTGTAGGACGAGGTACTTCGAGAGGGTACTTCGTGAGCGGCATCTCTGCGGCATTGAATTAGTCATGTTCTGAAGATATGGAGTGGTTGATAGAGCTTACGATGGCTTCTGGAGGAGGCTGCCCTCGACATCTTCAAGGGTCACCATCTTGAATGGCCCTGAGATGGAGGGAGACGACGATCGAGGTTACTGTGGGTATAATTGAATCAAGTTGTCTTTAGTCAAGTTTTAGATGTATTGACCTAGAGTATCAAGATGTTGTCGATATCTTGGTTGTTATGGCAGCAATTAGCTTGGTCAAAGGTTGAAGCCCCGTTAGGAAAACGCGTGGGGAAGCTTGACCCGCGTTGAACGCGAATTTCTGGCGTAAAGTGGCTGGGCAACGCACTGGCAGCTGGAGCGGAAACAGAGCTTCCTTTTAGGGAATGACGTGCTAGATTTCAGGCGGTGAGTCCACTAGACTATGGCGGGGTTCAGTCCATTCAGACCCCGCCATTCAGATGGACGTCTGAGTCTGAGTCTGAGTCTGAGGCTGAGGCTCTCGTTTGATGGGAGGGGGAAATCTCTGACTCGTCTTTGTCATGACACCCACCATTCAGTCACAGTCACCCGATTCTATATAATCTGATAAATCTGAGTGAGATATTTTCTATCCTGTTTTTATTTTACTTTATTTTATTTCTTCCAATACCTCCTTGATTCTTCAACTTTTATCTCATCAGAACTGCTTCTCAGCGTCATCACTTTTTCTTACACCACTCATCATGACTCCTCCTCCCAAGCCTCCTCGTGTCGAGGTCAACAACCTCTCATACACGTTCCCCGACTACTCAACTGGCATTAACAATATTACTCTTGATCTTCCTCCTCGATCACGCACCCTTTTGATTGGTGCCAACGGCGCTGGTAAGACGACTCTGCTTCGTCTCCTTGCTGGCAAGCGTCTTGCGCCTAGCGACACTATCTCCATCTGTGGAGTTGATCCCTTCAAGGAGGGCCTCGAAGGAGTTACTTATCTCGGTCTCGAATGGGTTCTTAACCCCATTGTCCGTAATGATATTGGTGTGAACGAGTTGCTCCGCTCCGTTGGCGGTGATGCGTACCCGGACCGCCGAGATGAGCTTGTGGCCATGCTTGATGTCGACACCAACTGGCGCATGCACGCCGTCTCTGACGGTGAACGTCGTCGTGTCCAGCTCGCTATGGGTCTCCTGAGGCCCTGGACTGTCTTGCTCCTCGATGAGATCACTGTCGACCTCGATGTCCTGAGCCGTGCTGAGTTCCTCGCCTGGCTCAAGAACGAGACGGAGATTCGAGAGTGCACTATCGTCTACGCCACTCACATCTTGGACAACCTTGCTGGTTGGCCAACTCACCTCGCCCACATGCACCTCGGTACCGTCAAAGAGTGGGATGAAGCCGACAAGATGCTTGCCACCATTGACGGCACCGTCGGTGCCTCTGGCAACAGCCGTCTGGGAGAGCTTGTCCTGAGCTGGCTCCGAGATGACTTGAAGGAGCGAGGACCCCGAAGCCACGCCAAACGCAATCCTGAAGGCAAGACATATGGCTTCGGTGGTATTCAGATTGGTGGCTATGGCGATGAGTCCAAGCAGCGCGAGGTATAGATACGCGCTGGTGAGCTTATTCTGGAGGAATAACATCGAGGGTTTCTTAACAATCGCCTCGACTTTCATTTGTTTTCGGTCTGGAGTTCGGAAAGACGGATGGCACTCAACTGCATTTTTTCGGCGTGGAACAGCGACAAAAGGAAGACGGTAGCAATATGGCACTCATGCATGGCGTTCGATTTGACGGAAGACAGTCCTCAACCCTGTATTCTACGGCGTTTGATCTTTTTCAACACTTCATGCATGATGATGGATAAGAATATGGTGATGGGGTTTACTTCTTATACTGTTCTTGATACCCTGTATTTCAACCAAGGGGACATAGACTTTGGTCACCTCAACTAGACAAGTCATATTATCAATTAAAGATTCTAAGGATGGCATATCCATCTGATATCTAAAACATTAGAATGACTGCGACGCTGTTGGTCTTGTGCTTCCCCCGCCATCTATCAATCTCCTCAGAACTGTCATGGTGTTCTTCAGCAGATCCGTAATGCCTGCGAGCTCCTTTGCGCTTAGAGTTTCCAGTACCTTGATGCGATAATCCTGCCATGAGATCTGTATGCCTCCGGAACTCGCCACACGTCCTAGACTACTCTGTGTAGCCGGTCCCTCATGTCTGGTACGCAAGGACTCGTTGCTATCCATCCCGACATCCTCAAGACTTTGGATACATCGCGTGCTCTGTAAGCATAGAAGTGGCGAGTATGACAATGAGAAGAGCGAAGCCAGAGTATACGCCTTGTCGACAGAAGTCACGTAGGATGATAAGGCGGGGACGAGACTGCGTGGAATCATACAGCCGTGTGCGTTGGGGTCGCTGTCAGTAAACGCTCGACCACGCCAGAAGCAGTTGCACATATCCATCAGAAAGCCGTTGAACAAGCTGACGAAAACTCTATTGTACGACGACGAGTCAATGCGATGACTTCCATCACGGCGTGGCTTGGTCAGCATGGCCATCTCAAAGCCCTTCTTGTATAAGGCGAGAATGGCACAGATACGAGATACGATGGCCGCCGAACTGCTGAAGAAGAGTATGTATATGAGGAATGAAGGAGGCAGCTCGATACGGATGTAGTGCTTGAGGGTTTCATGACTGACGAGTCGGGCGTTTTGCTCGTAGAAGTCAAGGATGGCGGAACGGGCGGAGATGGAGGTGGATGTTTGGGCGAGAGTAAGAGCTAGAGGATTGGCGTGCTGGATTAAGGTTTTGACGATTTCGCTGGCGTTGTCTGGGATGGGATCACTGGACTCAAGTATGACTGTCCAGTGATGAAGGAGATTCTTGTACAGAGCGAGGAGAGCTAGTTGAGATTCTGGGGTATTGTCAAGTGTTGCGGCTTCGAGTGGTTGAAAGACATGTTGATATAGTTCTGACGGGAGTTAGCAACATGAAAGGATGGGTAGCTAGTAGGATGGCACCTTTGAAATCCAGTAGCGGGGAATAGGAGAGGACCTCAAACAAGGAGTCCCGGCGCCCGGAGCCGTCCCAGAGTGGGAGGAAACGTGCAAAGAAGTTGAGTAGAAGTGGAGGGACATTCTGCTCTTGGTTAGAAAGGGTGCCGTGACAAGCTCATGATAGAAACAAACCTTGGTAGACACGACATAGTCTCGAAGAATATCCAAGGTGTCAAAAAGGGTGGTCTCGTCCGCGTCGCCGTCAATAACATCCTGAAGAATGGCGTTGAGCCAGTTAGCTATTCTCTGATCAGACTCGGCGCTCGGCCGCAGCAGCATGAGCTTCTGGAGTAAAGGGTCTGCTAAAACGGCGACTAGCTGGTTGGGAAGCTCGAGTTTGTCAAGGTTTTTGACGAAGCCAGTGGCATTCTCAATCTCCTCTAGAGTAACCGCGTCCTAACATCTCCCGTTAGTAATCGTCACCTGTAGCGTTGATATTGACTAACCTCTGTCACATGAGATGTGTGAACTAGCGGAATGGTTTTGTTTCTAGCGCTGCGGCCGATAGGACGGTGGACGCGGAAGCCATCTCGAGGCTGTGATGCACCTTCTTGGGCTTGTTGAAGATGTGCCTCTTGAATCTCGTCCAATCTTGCCCGCCATTGCGGATCAGGGTGCTAGTCAATACGTTAGCTTCGGCTGATGTATAAGGCCATTGGAAGAACTCACTTTGAAGGAGGATGCTTTGCCTCGAACCGCCTCTCCTACAATAACCTCGGGGTAGTAATCTTTGAAAACTCTGAGAAGACCAATTAAGCAAGGGTCATTTCCAGTTTGTCTCGAGAGGTTGAGCCTGCATCGTGTGAGTCGACTACCAAGAGCTTGTGAGAACTGGTCTTACAATGTCTGAATGCGAAAGGGTCGGACATGTTTTCGCCGCGTGATCAGGGCCAGAAGGTGACTTAGGTGAGGTCTGAGCCGGGTTAGTAGGCAGTTTCTGGGAAAGTAGTTTAAGCTTACCGAGTGACTGCGGTATCGAGGAGATTAAAGAGAATAGGGTATGCTTGCGAAAGCACTTGTGGTGAGTCCAATGTGTGGTGTACTGTAATGAGCCACTTAAGAAGAGCTGCTTGGAGGGTCAAGGACGGCTTGAGTGTTCCATGACCGAGGCAAGAGACTACTCGAAGAGTAGATTCTCGAGACACTGGGGCAGCGGGATAGAGATTCCTAATGATGGCATTTTGACTTGCTTGGTCAAGGTGGTTCGGTGTTGTGATGAGGCTGATGAGATCGTCAAGTGTCTCAGGTAAGAGACCCCATTCATAGGCGAGAGATGTGAGATTCGCAACAGTGGGTTTGATGTTTGTTGCGCGCGATTTGGCGGGTATTTTGGATGCTAGATATGCTATGAGTTTCGTTGTCGCAAAGGCTCTAACTGGTGTTATCGTAAACTCACATTCAATAGCATCGCTCACAAGGAGACGAATCTCTTCATGACCCGCCGAAGCGGGATCTATATCTGTTTCCATCCGCTGTACACTCAAGGCAGAGTCTTTCGTCTGTTTTTGTTGATACTTGATATGTTATTTGTCAACTAACAAGGGCATATGCGAGCGCCGGATCGGAGCGGAAGCTTGGGGTGAGAGTGAATGAGTGGGACACTCCGGGAGACGCGTCGGCCAAAGAAGACGCGTTTTCGGATTTCGGAGGATAAAGTGGGTCTAACTCGGAGTGGGCCCCCAAGGTGTGTCTCTGTCGGTATGGAATCACAGACCTAGGTGAGGTGAAACACATGAGCAAATGTCGAATAACCTCATTTAAATTGGCATTGGAGCTGTCTTGGCATATAGATAGGTAGTCACTATTTAGCTTTGATTATCAGTAGCCTTGTAGGGTTCCCACTATCACCCGCGTTTATCTACTATGTTCAGTACAGGACACCATAAAGACCGTGAGGCGTTTGACAGATGGAAATGAATGAAGCTTAATTTGACCTCAATTTGGGCCGGCATGGGGTTTGTCAAAGTTCCATCTCTGGTGTTGTCAAGAGGGTGAATCCTTCTCCTATTGTCAGTTCTAACACCATACTGTACTGTAGGCCACTAGCTTTCTCGAATTCCCTATGGCGATCATTTGCCGCGGCATAAGTAAAAACGACCTTGAGCCGTTAGAGGGATGATTTGAGTTGCATCGTGCATATGGCGGTTGATCTCAAAAGCTTGTTCACACCATTGACCGATGACGACGGGCCGTTCCTGCCTGCCTACCTACCTAGATAGGTAGGTACGGTACAGGTAGGAATGCCGTGACTACCTACCCATCTAGCCATCCAAAGTAAGTACTACCTACCTAGGTGTCGTGCTGCCCTAGGTTCTGAGTGTGCAATAAAACGGAAGCTACAGTTCCTAGGTTCTTTCTCCTAAAATCTGTTAGTTTTTAATAATCATTTCTCATCTTCCTCATGGCTTCTTGTTCCCTCTCCTCTCCTCTCATCTCTTCTCATATTAATTTGATGTTGGCTTGATGCAGCCATCACGGCACTATCCGTTAGTCTTTGTTTGCATACTCTCAACAGGTCGACCAGAGTCAGCCATGGCTGACAACAGA